>PVIY010047159.1:0-18015 GCA_004026745.1 Myrmecophaga tridactyla
TCCTCAAACATACTAATTTAGACCCTGAAACAGAGATTGAAAAATTATACATATATACATACCCATTCCATCTCCCAAACCTCCCCAGATGTTCTCATTTGCTGGCTGCCAGAATACAACATATCAAAAATGCCTTGTAAATGCTTTTTAGAAACGATTTTTAAAAAGGGGAATTTAATAAGTTGCAAGTTTACAGTTCTAAGGCTATGAAAATGTCCCAATTAAAGCAACTCTATAGAAATGTCCAATCTAAGGCATCCAGGGAAAGATACCTTGATTCAAGAAGGCTGATGAAGTTCAGGGTTTCTCTCTCATCTGGAAATGCACATGGCGAATATACTGTCATCTGCTAGCTTCCTCTCCAGGCGTCTTGCTTCATGAAGCTCCCCCAGGGGTGTTCTCCTTCATCCCCAAAGGTTGCTGACTGGTGGACTCTGCTTCGTGGCTCTCATCATCCTGTCATCCTTCTCTGCTTCCTCAGAATCTCCAAAGGTTGCCAGCTGGTAGACTCTGTGGTTCTCTCAGCCTGATGGCTCTGTCTGGCTCTGCTGTGACTTTCTCATCATTCTCAAAAAGGCATTTTCTCCAAAAATGTCTCCTCTTTTATAAGATCCCAGTAAACTAATCAAGACTCACATAGAATGTGTAGAGATACTTCTCCATCTAATCAAGTTTAATACCCATAATTTATTGTGTCACCTCTCATGGAGATAGCCTAATCAATTTTCAACCTATAGTACTAAATAGTGATTACAAGAAACTATTGCTCCCACAAGGTTGATTAGGATTAAAACATGGCTTTTCTAGAGTACATAAATCCTTTCAAACTGGCATGCCAGACATTAGAAAACAACTTCAAAAACTCGAGGACAGGCCACAAACCTCTCAAAGGGGCCTCATAAAAGTAGCCTTTAGGATCTTTAACAATAGAGATGAGGAAAATAAACACAAAAATTTAAAAGAGTTTAGGCTAAATATCCCTTACTTGCAGCCGCTATACAGAACAATTGAAAAGGAACCACTGTCACCCCCAGCTGTCTTCTGCCAGGTCCCTTTCTCAAGTGTGGCAAAGAAGGACACTGGGCAAGGGCCTGCCCTAATTCCCAGGCTCCTCCAGGACCTTGTCTGGTATGTGCAGTCAAGGGTCAATGGAAGTTGGACTGTCCTAAGGCCTTTGGCCAGAGAGCAGGCTCTGACTATCCACAAACGACCAAAACTCCATAGGGCACTAGCTCTGAGCCTGGATTGTCCCTCCCAGAGCTGCTAGGATTGGCCATTGAAGACTGGTGCTGCCTGCGATCAGAAGCCCCCGTCATCTCCATCACCATAGCTGAACCCAGGGTAACAGTAGTGGTTGTAGGTAAGCTGATCTCTTTCCTTTTGGATATGGGGTCTTCCTATCCTACGGGAACATA
Organism: Myrmecophaga tridactyla; assembly: GCA_004026745.1. Classification (NCBI taxonomy): domain Eukaryota; kingdom Metazoa; phylum Chordata; class Mammalia; order Pilosa; family Myrmecophagidae; genus Myrmecophaga; species Myrmecophaga tridactyla. Next base: position 1,416 of record PVIY010047159.1, read on the forward strand.
CAAGACTTTCAGTCATTTCTTCTATCTCTTTTGTGGGGGTTGACAGTTTAGACTCTAAACCCCTCACCGCCCAGCCATTCCCATGCATGATAGAAACAATGAGCTTCACTCATGCCTTCCTAGTAATACCAGCTTGTCCTACCCATTTGTTAGGGTGGGACATATTAACTAAATGCCACTCAACTACCACCATCCCCATTCTGGATTCCCAAACTGCTACCCTCCTCCTTTTATCCCCTTCACCTCTATTCCTAGCAAATCTTCCATCAGTCCTCTCTAACTGAGTTAACTCTGTAGTCTGGGATACTGAACACCCCTCGGTGGCCACACACCATGATCCCATCAAGGTCACTCTAAAAAATCTCAACCTCTTTCCAAATAAACCTCAATACCTACTCTCCCCACTAGCACTATGAGAATTATAGCCAATTATCAATAAACTTCTTACTGCTGGCCTATTACAGCCAGCCAGCTTCCCAGCTAATACCCCAATACTTGCAGTTAAAGAAAGCAAATGGCTCCTATTGCCTTGTACAAGACCTCAGGTCTGTCAAACAAGTGACCATACCCATCACCCCGGTAGTCCCCAACTCATATAATTTCCTCTCTTCCATCCTCCAAACACCTCCCACTTCACCTTCTTAGACCTCGAAAAAGATTTCTTTACAATCCCACATCAGTCCTCCCAAGACCTATCTGCCTTCACCTGGACAGGTCCCACCTCCCAAACCTCCCAACAGCTTACTTAGACAGTGCTCCCTCAAGGCTTTTGAGACAGCCCTCATATCTTTGGCCAAGCACTCACCAAAGATTTCTCCACCCTAACCCTCCTTCCCTCCACATTTGTTCAATATGTTGATGACCTTCTCTTATATAGCCTTTTCTTAGAGCTTCCTTTTTGTATACCATCACCCTATTCAATTCCTCATGGGTAAAGGCTACTGAGTGTGCCACAACAGAAGTCAGTTTATCAAAACAGAAGTCACATACTTAGGACTTCAGCCCTCCTACCCATAAGGGTCTCACTTCAGATCAAAAAGAACTAATTACTAAAACCTCCCTCTCCACAACCAAATATGGATAGCTCTCCTTCCCAGGACTTGCTGATTTCTTACATTTGTGGACCAGACTTTGGCCTTTTAGCCAGGCTTCTCTATCAGACAGCCTCTGGAGACCCTCAGCATCCAATAGACTCTCCCAATCACTTTCCTACTCTTTCATGCAGCTTAAGGCAGCCTTCACTACTTCTCCTGCTCTAGTCCTGCCAAACCTCTCCAAGCCCTTTCAACTCTATGTCAACTCACAAAATAGGGCTTACATTAGGACTCCTAGGCCAAACATATTGCCCTAATGTGCCGGCCGTAGCCTATTTCTCCATACAACTAGACAACACCATCCTCGATGGCCTGCTTGTCTCCAAACTCTAGCCACTGCCTCACTACTGATTCAAGAAAGCTAAAAGCTAACCTCTTTCTACTCCTTAATAGTCTATACCGCCCATTCTTTACAATCTATCTTAACCCATCGAGCCATCTTCATAGTGTCTAACACATGCCTGCAAAATCTGCATGCCACTCTCTTTGAAAATCCTAATGTCTTTTTTCCATAGATACCCCTCACTCAATCCTGCCACACTTCTTGACATGCCTAATCTCTCTAATGAAATCTCCCCCTTCATGATTGTGATGAAGTCCTAGAACACTTTATAAATCCCTTCCCAAATGTCACGGACTCACCCCTTCCTGAACTGACCCCTAATTAGTTCATAGACAGCAGTTCCGCTAAAATAAATAACTCAACGTAAGCTAGATGTGCCATTGTAAACATGCGATGCCGTTCTAGAGTCAGGACCCCTCCCAACAGGCACCACCTTGTGTGGGGTGAACTTATAGCTCTCACCAGAGCTCTAACAAAGGCAAAAGTTCTTCTAGTCGACATTTACACTGACTCACAATATGCTTACCACGTCATGCACTCTCATGCCACAGTTTGGAGGGAGAAGGGGTTGTTCACCACCACGGGCTCTTCCATTATTAACAGCCATCTTATCCTCAAACTTCTGCAGGTAGCAGCCCTTCCCAAATAAGTGGCAATTCTCCATTGTAAAAATGACCAAAAGTTGAATTCCCCTATCACCAGGAGAAGTAATCAAGCTGACAGGGAAGCTAAGTGCCAAACCACCCAAAAGTCATCCTACACACAGCTGTTAGCCTTCCCTTTGTCACCACCCCCATATATGCCCCAGAACAACTTTCCTAAGCCAAAGAAGGAGCATCCCTACAAGACAGATGGTTTATTGAAAATGGCAAAGTAATCCTGTCTTTGAAGGGAAGCCTTGATATTCTAACCACCTTTCATAACCATTTCCATGCCAGTCCCAAGCCCTTAGCTCAAGTTCTATATCAGTACCTACCTCACAGCAACCTCCTCACTGAGTTATCAGAAATTTAATAAAGGCTATTTGGTTTGTCAATAGACTTCACTACAGGGGCACCTCCAAACCCCACCATTCCCAACTCATTAGGGCCAGGGGTGAATACTGGGGCAGGACTGGCAGTTAGATTTTACACACATGCTGCCAGTCAAAAAGATAAAATATGTTCTAGTCTTAAAAGCCACATTCTCAGGATAGGTAGAAGCTTTTCCCAGCACCTCAGAAAAAGCAGCCACTGTCATTTCCACACTTACCAAAGAAATCATTCCCCACTTCGGACTACCTACATCTGTACAATCTGACAACAGGCCCACTTTCACCTCACAAATCATGCAGAGTATTAGCTCAACATTTGGCACAACCTGGAAATTATACATTGCCTGCAGGCCCCAGTTATCAGGAAAGAGAGAAGAGTAAACAACCAAATCAAAACCCACTTTTCAAAACTCATGCTTCAGATCCAAAAAACATGGATAAAATGATTATCCCTTGCTCTTATGAGACCGATCTATACCCTGCAAACCACATCTTCTAAGCCCCTTTGAATTAATGTACAGATGCCCATATATGCTAGGAAAGATCCCTACTTCTCTCTCACCCATAGGAGACGATATCCCCACCTTAACCCAAACTCATCAGACTTTATGGTACATAGCAAAAGACTCTTAACCTCAACCTTGCTCAGACATCCCCTACCTTAAAGTGTGCCCAGGGGACTGGGTCTATATAAAATCCCTTAACCCTAAGCCTTTAACACCCATTTGGACAAGACCATACCTGGTTGTCCTCATGACCCCCACAGAAGCAAAACTCTCTAAATTCTTATCTTGGATACATTTCTTTCCGGTTGAAACCTGCCCCAGCTCCAGAGGATAGCAACCAATAACCAGACTAGTTCACATACAATCAACAAAACTCTCAGCTATCACCTAGGTATACCTGCAAAAGCAAGGAGACCTTAAATTATGAATCCAGAAACTTCCGGGTGAAAGCCTCCCTCCCCCAACTACATCCCTAAATGCCATCTCTAGCCAAAATTAGCACAATAGGCTTCTCTTCCTGTTAGCTTTTCTCTTCCTACTCTCTTTCTTCTTTCTGCCAGTCCTTGAAGAAATCTGCCCCCTTGTCTGCCCTATGTATAACTCCTTTATCTGGTGGCACTCTCCATGAAAAACATTTTACACACATCTCTTAAATACTTCTTTACTTGCTCATAACTCTCCTTTCCCTTTGAACAGCATGATGCTTTCCATAACCACCTTGCTCCTTTCTCCTATGATACTTGCATTCATAACTCCACCCAGCCCCAATCCCCTACTCTCCCTAGGTAACTACACCACACAATCCCTACACTTGAATTCATGTTGGATCTGTCCCAACATCAAAAAAACCACTCATCTTTGTTCCAACCTCAGAATAAACATGGGGAGACACCGACATGTACATCCGAGCTTTCCTGGAAACCATTCCCTCAGCCACCTTCCCAAGCAATACCCCTCAAACAATGTCCTTATCCATGTGCATCCAAGTTATCCTGAACACCATTCCCCCAGCACCCCACCCCCATCCCCAAGCATGCATTGAAGAAGTTTTGGTCCAAAAATGACAAAATAATGCACTGAATCTCCTTCAAACCCCCACTTCCTCTGCTTTATTCTCCCACCTCAATATCCAAGACCTAAAATTCCCAATATGTGTTGAAGCCAATACATCCCAGGAGGCACCTTTTGTAGGGCCCATTCCATCACCACAATGCACACTCTGCTTCACACTTTCACACCAAAACTCACAAACAATAGCTGGGTCATGGGGTTGTCCTTGTGTACTATTAGGATACCTTACACCATAGGCACCCCCTTAGTGGCACCAAAAGTTCCCACTACTTCTGGCCTGAAAATAGCATTTCCAACCTTCTACCGAATCCATCTATGGCATTCCACGTTTCACATGTTATAATTGCAACAACCTTCAAGGAAAATCTTTCCAGAACTAGACCCTCCAATTGCTTAACTTTCTTCAAAATACTTCTGGTATCTTCATTCTCAGTGATCAAAACCTTTACCAGACCCTCCCTGCTTTCTGGTGGAGAAGATGTTCTCTGGTCCACACTGTACTTTGGCCAGAATGACCAACCACTCTGCTGTCCTCCAGCTACCCTGAGACCCCTAAGTGCCTTAATCCTTCCCATTGTCGTATTATTTAGTGCCCAAAGTATAGGAGGAGCAATAAGAGGATCCTATGCATTAGGGTTACCACAGACACAATATGCCGAACTCTCAAAAAGCTTCCCTAAACTCACAAGCAAATTAACAACAGGTCTGGAAGCTCTTAATGCCCAACACCAGTCGCCAGCAGAGGTAGTTCTACAGAACAGGGGGTGCACTAGATGCCCTCACTGCAGCCCAAGGAGGTACATGCACATGCCTAGGAGAAACTTGTTGCTTCTATGTAAACAATCAGGCACAATTCAGGAAGTCATTAAAGAGATGAAAAATATAGGCAACAGCTTATAAAACAATAACTGCTGGTTCGAAGCTATTATTTACCCCAGAAAAGCCATATCCTTCAATCTTCACTCAATATTCCTGGGTGGAATCTTTTTTATTATTTCCATGGAGATATGACCCACCCAATTGTGGGTGGTACCATTTGATTAGATGGTTTCCATGGAGATGTATCTCCACCCACTCAAGGTGGGATTGCTTACTGGAGCCCTTTAAGAGGGAACTATTCGGACAAAAGCTTTAGAGCATCGAGAGCCGCAAAAACCTATAGAAACAACAGAACAGACAGAGCCCCAGGGAAGCCGTTGAAGAGAAAGCTAATAGACATCACCATGGGTCTTTCCAGCTGAGAGAGAAGGCTTGAACGTCATCAGCCTTCTTGAACCAAAGTATCTTTCCCTGGATGCCTTAGACTGGATATTTTTATAGTCTTGTTTTAATTTGGACTTTTTCATGTCCTTAGAACTGTAAACTTGAAACTTAATTAATTCCCCTTTTTAAAAGCCATTCCATTTCTGGTGTATCGCATTTGGCGGCTTGCAAACTAACACAAATAACCTTGGCAGTGGATGGTCTTCGTCTTTATGGCTTTTCCCTCTCTTCTGTCCCTTCATCCCCATTATCCTCATCATCATACACTTCTTTATTTTTGGTCCCTTTCTCCTTAGATTCCTTACCACCTTTATTCACAGAACAGTGCAAACCTTAATCCAAGAACAAGTCAGCAGTATGATGTTATGCAAGAATAGCAATATCAGTCCTTGCAGAATGAAACAGATGTCCCCAATGCCAGGATGGGAGAGAACAAAATTCAACTCCACCTCCTAACAGCAGGAAGCAGTCAGAACAAACAACTTCATCCCCTTTCCTTCCTCTCCTTCCTTGGCCTCCCTACCCATTTTTTCTTTTTTATATAACTAAAGGCTAGAATGTTAGGCAAGACCCCTTCCCCACATAATGTGATTAGCCCTGAATGGATATTCTCATAGAGCAGTTCCATAATTGATCCTATACCTGCCCTTCAGCAGTTATCTCCCTCAGCAGCTGCAATCATGTGATAATTTCCCCTTGTGCAGACCTCTGCCCTCCAGCAGCAACAACCCTCCTTTCCCTTGTGCAACATCCACCCTCCAAAGATTAGAATCCTACCTTGGCCACAACAGCATTTAATTTTTAAACCCTGCCAATAACTGCCCTCCCAACTTCCTGTGCCCGCCAATGCTTCCCATGCCATTTTCCATCCCACCCAGTCCTTCAGGTATAAAAGATTCTTTAATCGCTCTCCCCGGCAGGCTGAAGTCTGACTTCAGACCCCCACCTTGCTGGTGCTTGAGTAAATCCCTTTACCTGTGATGAGTCTGTCTCTGAGCCTTTTTTCGAACCCAACAGGTTTGGATTCAATCTTTGAAGGAAGCAGTAGCAAAGAGTGTGGGAATGTATTTTAAACAACATCGTTCTACTCTCTAGACACAAATAATTTACATTCTTCACACATGAAAAATGCGCTCATCCCCATTCAGGCTTCCCTAAATCTATTTCCAGCATAGCATCATTTTATGGTTCATAATCTCAATATATAAATCAAGTGCGAGGAAAGATCATACTCCTCATTGTAACTACTTGAGTATAATTTCTGAAGTACCATTCCCCTTAATCTGAAGATATGTGAACTAAAAAGGCTAGTTACTGGCCTTATATGCATCCAACATGCAATGATGGAATAGGTATAGATAAAAACATTTATAGACATTCTTATTTAAAAAGGAGGAAAAGAGGAGGCACACAGGAGTCATTAGTGCATCACAATTATGAGATTCAGCTGGGAAAACATTGGAGGTTCCTTGATCAGTACTCCTACTACAACTCAGGATAAATTTTCCAAAGCTCTTGACTGTTCCATTTAGGATAGTGCTTTCATCCTTTGGGCTGTGGAACCACAGAAAGCCAGCCTTTATTTTCCATGAATGGTAGACTATTTTAGCAAGTTAAAAGTTTTTTTATCCTTCTTTCTTCAAGTTAAATTTGAGGTAGTTCAAATAATTCTCTTATTTTGTATTATTTCTATCTCTCTCAGTCTAAATTAGTGATGTTTTTGCAAATATAATTATCTTAAAAGTTTTATTTGACTCTTGGAAATATTTTTTGGATTTACTACTTTAAAAAAAGTCAAATTATCTCTTCTCCTCAATTTAACATATTTTCTAGTTTGGGCTTGTGTAGAGACAGCTGGAGAACAATGTTCTTAAGCTTCTTAGAAACTCTGTTGTTTGATGATAGGATCCTTGATGCACAATCTTAACCTCCCTATAAATTCTAGTGTCTGTATTCTAAAGAAACACCTTTGATACATGATAGCTGAGGGCTTAATATAAGATTGTACCATCATACTCTCAGATTTATCTTTAGGTCATGTTTTCTGGCAATAACCTAGATTTGATATTTGCTTGGGAATAATTTCTCTATGTTAGCAGTTTACCCTCAAGAACATCTGAGGATTTTCAAAACCACTGAGTTCTGGCTCCTTCTTTTAATAGTCTTCCTTAGTATTCATTGTTCTCCTCTCAATTTTGCTATAAGCAGCAGGAAGGAGGCAGAGGACACCTTGAACATTTTGTCATGAAATCTCTTTCCCTAGACCACCTAGCTCATTAAGTACAATTGCAATATTTTAGAATATAGCACGTGAGAGTGTTGCTAAATTTTCTACTACTCCATAAAACAAATCCCTTTTCCTCAAGTTGTGAAAAATACTTTCTCACTTTCTTTAAATTTTATTTTAAGGTCTCTGCAAAGACTAGCACAACTCTTCAAACAGTTTTTTCAAGGCTCTTCAAAAGTTCACTAACTCCTAATAGTACTTTCAGCTTCAGCTCAGTGCCTGATTCCAAAGACACTCCCACATTTTAGGCCTTTGTGTGACCACAGCTCTCTTCTGTAAATGTGTAGACCCTGTTGTTCCCAATTAGCCCATTTCCCTTTACAAGATTTAATTGTAAATGCAATTTTAGTTTTCTTCCTCTCCCTTACTTGTTATCTTATGTTTGACAACACTGCTGTAATAGGTAACAATCTATTTGCCCCAGCCAGTCTTTTTTTTTTTTTCCTCAGTCCTTTGTCAGCTTAGTCTCTTTACTTCTCTTATGTTAATTAAATTATTTACAATACACTATAAACTGTAACCTAATGCTTACCCCAGCTCTTGTCAATCTTCAGACCCATGCTTACACACTTCTAATTAAACATAACCGATTCATTACTATCTGTCAATGTCACTATTCTACCTCCTTTTGTCTAATCCCTTAAAACCCCTAACACTTATGACTTGGGGAGATAGATCTGAGGCCTTTTGACTCCTCTTTTCCAACACAGCACACTTTGTAAAAAAAAAAAATGATTTTTTCTCTTTGAAACCACAGTATCAAGTTTGGCAAACCACATGGGATTGGAGAGCCCAATTTGCCTAAAGCACTGGAGTCCCAGCTGGATGAGGAATGATGTAATTGAGCCTAAGCAGGTATGTAGACCTCTTAGTCTGAAGGCTTGGTGACTGGGCTTGTCCTGTCCTGACAGCACCCCAAGCTCATCAGCACTTTAATGCTTCAGAGGAAGAAACAGTTCCAAGCCTGGACATTTGACTGGATGAGGAGATCATTAAGGAAAAAGTAGATCAGGAAGATACTGAGGGGCTTGAGGCCCCCGAACAGGGTACAAAGCCCTAGGCCCAACTTCCACAGTGACTTCCCTTGCTTCGACCACTGTATCTTTCTGTTTTCTGGGTGCTGTTTTGTTTCCATCTTGAGTTTAAAATTGTAATATACATATATCTTAATATACATATATCTTATTGCTTGTTGTTAGATAGTTATTTAACAGTTTGTAAGTATTTTGTTGGTTTCTATATATTTTGCCAGCTTTATTGTTTGTAAATATTTTGCCAGTTTGAAAAATTTTACATTCAAGTTAAATTTGTCATTGTAAATCAGTAATATTTGCTACCTATAAAAATGGGAAATGCTATTAGCATTCTGAGTGCAACCTGTTAGGTTGCATTATAAAAAATTGGGTGAAATTTGAGTGCAAGCCTGTGAGAAAAAGTCAAATGATATTTTTTTGTAATATAGTATGGCTACAATATGATTTGGATTTAGGAGAAACGCAGCCTGAGAGTGATTTTATAAGCCATAATACTGTATTGTAAAAGGGAAGAAAAATGGGATGGAATCCTATATGTGTAATCTATTATGTCTTTGTGTCAGATTAAGAATTTACATAAAAGAGTGCAAAATTATGGCTCAAACTAGTAAGTTTTATATTTCTGTTTCTGTTTGTGTGTGTGTGTGTCTTTCTATTTGATTCCAGTAAGGGCTAAGACCCATCTTGGGCCACACCTTAATGGAAGTAATCTCATCAAAAGGTTCTGCTTACAATGGGTTCATACCCACAGGAGTGGATTAAATTTAATAACATGCTTTTCTGGGTTACATACAGCTCCAAAACACCATAAACATATATGATATATTCTTAAAAAAAAAAAAAAGTTAGTAACAGCTATCCTTTGAGAAATGTATAAATTAATGCAGTTGTCAGATCTTTCTCTACACCAAACAGGGAGGCAAAAACAGGTAGAAACTGTGAGTCTATTTTGCTCAATACCTGTATTGGACCCTGGTGCACAGTTCCGCATAATGGTTGTCTGAGTTACATCTCTGGACACTCACAACCAGACATTAAACTTCTCATGTTCCATATCTTTCACCAGCCATGTTATGGGAAGGCATTTGATTCAAATGATACTAGAATTCATAGTCCATTTATTCTCGCTGGTTAGTGTGGATTTTATTCTGATTCTAATAAGAGGATAGCAGGATGACTACTCCAATATTTTCAGCTATATTAAAATATCTTATGCCCTATTTACTGATTCATTAAAGCTAATGACTCCCTTTAAAAATAAAGTTGTAAGAAATGGACTGAGATACAGAAAAAGCAAAATAATGCAACAAGGAAAACTCTGCAATAGGCACTTACAAAAGTAATGTAAATAAGATGACTTCTAACCTGTCCTCTGAACTAGCAGTTAGTAAATGTGTTTTTTCACTATATTCAAAATATGTGTCTGTAACCCAAAAGGTATTGTGTTTCATGATTACCTACTTGTACATATTTTTCTTCCTTTGCCCAAGATTTTAGGGACTGTCGATTTAGAATTTATTATTCAAGTAACAATTCTTTGACAATATTACATTAGGGTGGTGTGACAAGAACAGGCAATTTTACATTGGGTTGAGTGATAGGATGAATTATGTACTGCAATTTAGACATATTTCAATCTGTAGGTGTGGACCCATTACACATAGGACATTTTGAAGATGTAGCCCAAGTGAATGAGGGTGCCTTATAATTTGGATTACTGGAGGCCTTTTATGGAGAAAGCACAGGGAAGACTCAGAAACTGGATGTCCATAGAACCCAGAACAGATGGGAGAGGATATCCCCATGTGACATGAGGTAGGAATGCAAGCTAAGGAACCCTAAAGATCAGCAGCAGCTAGCACCAGACTATTACAGATTTGGCAAAAAAGCATTGCTTTACTAACATCTCAATTTTGTAATACTCCTAGCCTCATAATGCTGAGATAATAAATTCTCCATTGTTTAAGCCAACCTGAAGAGAGCTATTTATCATAGCAGCCCAGAAAGCTAAGACAGGTTGTTAACTGGGAGGTGAGTCTGCAACCATGACATTGTCAGCTTCTCGTACCACCAAGAAAACATTAAAAAAAAGAGCACTTGTGGTGTTGGTTGAAGGGATTGATCTGGACTTTCAAAGAGCAATAGGGGATCTGACAATAAATGGGAGCAAAGATTAATATTACTGAAGTCTACAGAATTTAGTAAGGTACCTTATATTATTACAAATTTCTTGTGGGAGAATTAAAACAATTTTCTACAAGCAAGGTATCCAAGGGCTCTTTTCCTGGGGGATAAATTTTTTCTAAAGAACTGTGACCAGCTGAGGATCTGCATGGAGGCAAAGGGAATATATGACTTATACTGCTCTCTAAATATGACCTGTGAAAAATTGCAGAAATAAGGTCATCTACTCATATTTTCTTCTTTTGTGTTAGTATGTGTGCATGCGTGTTTTAAAAATGCATATCTTTTCATTATTCTTTATCTGTCCTTCTACTTCACATAGGTATGTTGGTACTGTTTTACATCACTCATTAATCTATGTGCTGCTGAATTTAGATATGGGACCACGATAAAAAGGAAACAGCAAGAAATAATAGCACAGGACGTTTAGAGTTTAATGTTGAACCTCTTAGGGACTTTGTGTAACTCACATGTGCAAAGGATACAGATTGGATTTTAAGGTGTGGTTGTGTTAGAGTATGTGGGAAAAAGGGTGTTTGAGGGGTTGTAGCATTATAAAAATAAATGGGTAGCTGGATTTTGGAAATTTAACTGCAGGAGGTAGGGTATAATATTAAATATTGGTTGCTTGGCTGGTAGGCAATCATCCTTCATAGTTAACAGAAAATTCCAAATTAAGTAGAGTATTAAAAGGGGCAGATATTCTCTTATCATTCTCCCTGGCAGAGCTTGGGGGCATGATCTGAGTATACCTAATCAAATACTCTCAAAATGAAACTTTGAATCTTAAGGAAATCATATGGTTGAAAATGTTCAAAATATTTATTTTCAGGTCTGTGTATGGAACTTTAAATCTAATCATGACAGCCTTATTTGTACTTATATTTTGATAAATGTGAATATCAGGTACAGAAATGTACATATTTGAATCTGGAGGAACTTTTATTGTAGTTTCCCTTAAGGCCTTAAAAAATGCTTATCTTAGAGGTCCTGTCATCCAGAAAAACTCAGCTAAAAAGACGTTGAGGTGTCATTGTGTAATTGAAACGTACCCTATTGTTGTATATATTCTTAATCTTTCATAGTTGCAATTTATAAAGCCAAACAAAAACAAAGATTCATAAGTCATATTACTTTTCTAATATTTAACATGGCTATAACATTTTATGGATCACTGCCAAGATAGTCAATATCAAATAAAAGATTCCTTACAGAGACATCTTGGCTATATGTTGTTCTTCTTTTACTGGTGAATATAATGACTTTTATTCACGTTTCCTCATATCCTGACTGTTAACAATATTATTTATAAAATCATGTTTATTTCTTTTAGTTATAGTAAATACATATTTTATATTATAGATTATATATTTAACATGGCTGTAATAATTAAAATATTTTGAGAGGACAAGGTAACAAAGATGGATGTTCTGGAACATAGAATAAGGATCTTTGTAATTCTGCTCCTTTATAAACAGAGAAAATATTGGCGAGAAGTCAGGATATATTCGTTTTCTTAGCCTTAGTATGTAAGAAGGTTTCTTTTGACATTTTCTTAGTTTTTTAATATATATTAAGTTAAAATTCTTGTATCTAAAACGTATTTTAAGATGTCAATAGAAATAACAATGCATTTTACTTTCACTGAGAAGAGAAAATGCAATATAAAGATAAAACATTTATGTTCTAAGACTTTCTTTGTTATTTTAAAAACAAATTATTTTTTAATTTAGCCTGAACTAAATTTTCAGGATGCTTTCAGGGGAAAATCAAGTAATGGCATTTGAAGTCGCCAAATCCTTTCTCATAATACATAGAATTATTGAGAAGGATAGCCTCAGTATCATCTATTTCAATAAAATATGTAGGAATAACACTAAATTTAGTAATACATTTTTGTATTCTCTTTTCTCCCAAAAGGCTTTGGGGTTCTTTTTCATAGTAAAACAAGTGATTATTGATTGGTCTTTCATCACAATGATCCTGAAATAATATTAAGAGTTCCTCATATACTTTCCTTAATGTCTTCACACATATATATACATCTTCAAATGCTACAAGAATTAGTAAGCAAACAGGATAAATGTGATTTCAATCATAAATTTGAAGAAACTATAGACTAAAGAACAAGATAACCGAAGGTGGACATTCTGGAATGGTGGAATAAGAATCTTTGTAATTCTGCTCCTTTATAAACAGAGAAAATATTGGTAAAATGTCAGGATGAAATTTTTTGAAAGACTGGATATTAACAAAATGCTTGCTACAAAATAAGGGGAATTTTATTCAAGAATATCTGCTGAATCCTGTGAAGTCCAGGAGGATTAGTGCTGTTGGTGGTGTTTAGCTTGACTTCCTTCCATCACCTAGAAAACCAGAAACCACATAATCATGATACCTGTGAAAACCAGCAGCATTACACTCATCAAACAGGGCAGACTGGGCTTCAAGTTCTATAAAAGCCTAATACTCAAAAAATTTTCACTATTTGTCCTGTCCCACAAATCATTAGAATTGCCCATTTTCAGGGTGTTGGCAATATTTGACCTGATTCAGCTCATACTTCATGGGAAAAGCCCTATCTCCAAGTTGTTTGTAAAAAAGGAATCATTTATAATAGCTTAACATTGAAGCTGCCTGAGTTCTATATCAGTAAGAGCAAGTGAGAGCCTAGCAAGACTATAAATACAGATCTGAAGAACAATATGTCCATTGCTAGTTTTGAAAAATCTGACATGAACCCTATGGTTTAGAACCCTATGGTTTTGAACACTCGGGGCTATGCTCAGGCCTAGAAAAGAGCTGAAGGTCCTAGTTTCTTGCCTTTGACTGAACTTGAGTACCTGCGCAAGCAAGAAAAGGTTAAGATAGATTTGTAAGCTGCCTAAGCATTGAATTCATGCTCCAACATGAATACACCAAGCTAATAAGGTGGCTTGAAGCTGTTTGTTCCCCATGAAAACATGTTCCTAAAGTTAATAAATTCTTGGGCGGGCCACGATGGCTCAGAAGGCAGAGTTCTTGCCGGACATGCCAGAGACCTGGGTTCATTTTCCAGTGCCTGCCCATGCAAATAATAATAATAATAATTAAAAGAAAAAAGTTAATAAATTCTTGTTGATGGAAACTCATGTTAAGTAGGAACTTTTGATGAGGCCACTTCAGTTAATGTATGATACACTTTATTCAGGATGGGTCCTAATCATATTACAGAAGTCCTTCATAAATGGAATGAATACAGAGAAAAAAAGAAAGCCATGAAAGCAAGAACTGAAATCAGTGTAACCCAGGAGGGAAGGTAGAGGCAATGAGATGCCATTGTGTGCCTTGGCGTGTGGCAGAGGAGCCAAAGACTGCCGGCAACCAGTCTTCAGGAAGAAAGCATTGCCTTTTTTATGGCTTGACTTAAAAATTTTCTTGGCTCAAAAGTGCAAACTAGTAAATTCCCATTGTTCAAGCTGAACCATTTCATGGTACTTGCTTTAAGCAGTTTAGGAAATTAAACAGCTAACAAATACACAGAGCCCTTTGGCAAATGATAGAAAATTTATTTGTGGAAAAGTTTATAGACTTTATAGAATTATTCCAGGAAATTCATGAGAAATATAAATTGGGGAAGAAAAGAGCAAAACAAACTCTGGTTGTGGTAGGAGGAGAAGTGTCTGATTTTATCATCTATAATGTCTAGTTTACAATAAAATCTTATAAGGCACTCAAAGAAATAGGAACATATGCCCCCCCACACACACACATGCAAAACAGTCAATAGAAATTGTCTTTGAGAGGGCCCAGATGTTTTATTTACTGGAAAAGATATAAAATCAGCTAATACAAATATGTTCAAAGAAATAGAGGAAATCATATGTAGGGAATTAAAGTATGAGAACAATGTCTCACAAAATAGAAAATAATAATAAAGAGATAGAAATCATAAAGAAATGAACAAATATAATTTCTGGAGTTGAAAAGTAAAATAACAGTTTTTTTTTAAATTTTTACTAGAATGGTTCAACATCAGATTTGACCCGGCAGAAGAAAAACTCAATGAACTGAACAGAGTCCAGTTGATATTATCCAGTCTGTGGTGGAAAATGAATAGAGATTCAGTTTCCTGTGGGACACCATCAAGGATAACAACATATAAACAATAGGAGTCCCGGAATGGAAGAAAAAAGTTTGAAAGAATATGTGAAGAAATTGTAGCTGAAAAATTCACAAATTTCATAAAAAACACTAATCTGCATATTGAAGAAGCTCAATGAACTCTAAATAGTTCACACTCTGAGATTTAAACCTGGATAAATAATGGGCAAACTATTGAAAGACACTGCCAAACAGAAAATCTTGAAAGTAGCCAGGAAATATTGACTCATCATGGATGATGACTCCTCAATAGGATCAACAACTGACTTCTCATCAGAAGCCATGGACGCCAGAAGACAATGAAAGATATAGTCAAGTATATAAAGACTGTAAGAGAATTCTATAAACACAGAGACTATCTTTCAAAAAATGGAGAAATTGACATTCCTAGAAAAACAAAAATGAATTACTTTAGCACAAGCAAACCTGCTTTACTAAATGCTGAAGGGCATCGTTCAGGACGAAATGAAAACACTAAAGAGAAATAAGAATCCACTTGAAGAAGTGAGGAGAACTGATAAAGATAACCACATATGTTAATACAAAATATAGCATACATGCATTGTATGAAACTCTTTTCTTCCTTAATTTAAAATATAAGTACATAAAACAGTAATAAAATTGTTGATGGGTTTATAATATATAAAGATGTAGTTGAGATGACAGTAATAGCAAAAGTAGAAGGAAGGGGATGGGGTTATAGTGGAGCAAAATATGTGTATACTATTGAAATTAAGTGAGTATTCATTGGAATTATGTTTTTTTAGTGGAAGTGCTGATTGTAACTCTTGGGAAAATGCCAGGAAAATAACTCAAAAATATTAACTAATATTTGGAGATTAGTTACTTGAATCTTCTCTCTTTTTTGCTTTGTCAATCTAGCTAAAGTGTTTTTTTTTTTTTTTTTCGGTCTTTTCAGAGAAACACCTGTGGTTCCATTGTTTCTTTTGATTGTTCTCTATTCTTTTTCATTTACCACTGCTCAGATTTTATTACATCTTTCCTTCTACTTACTTTAGATTACTTTTGCTCTTCTGTTTCTATTTCCTCCAGATGTGATGTTAGAGTATGGATTTGAGATCATTCTTCTTTCTAAATGTAGGCATTCATAGCTATACATTTACCTCTGAGCAGTGCCATCACTGTGTCCCATAAGTTTTAGTATGTTGTGCTTTTATTTCTATTTTTCTCAAGATATTTCTCAATTTACCTTGTGACTTCTTCTTTGACAAACTAGTTGTTTAATAGTGTATTAGTTTCCACATATTTGTGAATTTTCCAATTTTCCTTGTCATTTATTTCCATTCCAATGTGTCGAAGAAATGATTTGGATAATTTCAACTTTTATGAATTTATTGAGACTTGCATTGTTACTCAACATGTAGTCTACCCTGAAGAATGAACCATGGGCAATTGAGAAGAATTTGGTTAATCTGCTGTTAATGGTGTGTAGTGTTCTATATATATATATGTTGGGTCTAGTTTCTTTATTGATACTCCATCTAGAAGTTATTTTCATTGATAAAATGGTGCATTGAAATTCCACCTATTATTGCAGATGTCTATTTCTCCCTTCAGTTTTTTTTTTTTTTAATTTTTGCCTCATGCATTTTAGGGCCCTGTGAATAGGTGCATATATGTT
>PVIY010047160.1:0-18023 GCA_004026745.1 Myrmecophaga tridactyla
CCGCTGCCAGTTTCCACGCCGCGCAGGCGGGGGCGCGGGCCGCTTACCGTGAGCAGAACAGATCCGCCTGACCTGGAGCCCAGGGGAGGAGGAGAAAGAGGAGGAGAAGGAGGAGCGCGAAAACGTACAGCGGCGGCCGCGGCAGCCACGGCAGCCACGGCAACAACTGCACCAGCGGCGGCTCCCAACGCGGAATGAGCGCCGCCGCGGAGGGAAATGGTATATAAGTCGGCGCGCTGCCTCATGGGTAGACGCCGGCCCGCCCGTGGACATCCGGGTTCCTTTTCTAACCGACGCTGAGGGCCCAGGGCGGGGGCGGGGGCGGGGGCGGGGGCGCGGGCTCTGGCATGTGCACGTCCTCACAGACCCTCGAAGGAAGCGGCGCTGCAGCCCTAGACCGCGATCCGCGCGTAAGGGACCAGCACCGCTGCAGGGTCCGACCCTAGGTTGCGGTTTCGAAATCGGAGGCTGCTCTCCATCTCCATATCTGACTGATATGGAAAAGTGACTTATGGGTCCTCCCTGTGTGTAACAGCTAGAGGCACTATTTAAAAAAAAACACAAAAACCTGTACCTGAGCACGAAGACATAACCCAAGTAAGTAAAAGGAATAAAGTCAGGTTACTTAAATAATTCGTTAATTTCACCAGATTTGTTTTAGACACCCCAGTTTGCTTGCATCTCATTCCTAATTACCGTAGGGATGCCTATAATAATTTTTTAAATGTCAAAGAAAAATACTTGTCAAGATACTGTCTGCATAAACATTTTCTAAACATTGTGTTGTGGAGTATAATTTCCTTTCCCAATTTTCCTCACAAAGTCTATGCCACTATTGGTCCGGCTATCAAAAGTTACCCAGACTTGAAATCTTGCCTCGATCCATCGTTACTGCACACATAAGTTCAGTCAGCCACTGAACCTTGCCAATTCTCCCTTTTTGAGCTAAGTTCTTCTTTCTCGTCGTCTAGATGAGCCCCTGCCTCTTTTTTTCAGGTATTTATCATTGCAATAACCTCCCTATTGAGTACCATTCTCAGATTAATTTTCCCAAAACTGCCACTCGTATCACCCCTAGAGAAAGGTAATCGGTATGTGAACGGAGTTGGTCTATTCAATTTCCCTTTTGCTTCTGATTCAGAAAATAAGCTTTACTGGAAAAGAGAGAGAATAATCAAAATAACAAACACAGAAAAATAAAAGTTCCAAAATCTTGGAGCATTCGTCGACTGTCCCGACTTCTGGACTGGCTGATAAAGTCCACGCGGCCCCTCTTTTGGCGCCAGCGGCAAATTTAAAACTCGCAAATCTTGTCCCGCGCGCGCCTTGTCCTTTGGCACAGGCGGGAAATTTGAAATTTTGCAACTGTTGCAGCCCACTTGCCTATACTTTGGACATGCGGGAAAGTTAAAATACAAATCTCCAGCCGCTGCGGAGGAGCTTTTCCAGTTGCACACCTTAGACACTCTAAAACCCTACTGGTTCGCTCTGCCTCGCCTAAGCTAACCCAGATCTGTTTGTGCCCACCCTGCTCTCCCTAGGAATTCCTTGTATGGCAAAATTTCACTCGAGGTCTTTTGGTGTGTGGACTGCCCCAAGTCTCCACATCTGACCTTCAGTTAGATCGGATTTTGCCTCAGGCGGATGACCAGAAAACATGTATAAAACCCAAATTCCAATTTATTCTTTTTTTTTCATGAAAATAATAAACTGCCAAGAAGACCAGAAAATTCTGATGGGAACAAAAAACGGGTGATTTTTGAAATGTAAAAAAAAAAACATTAAAATTTCATTTTACTATATATCCTTAAGCGAGTGTTGACAAAGAAGGAAGGTAACAGTAATTATTTTTTTATCTCCTGACAATGCATCTACAAGCCACTCTGCTGAATAAGAGCTGTCAGATTCTTAACTGTACGCAGAGAAAAAGTAATGATGATGATACACAAACCTGCATCAGACACAGGCAGCTCCATTTTTGCTGTAATCATCCATCCCTGGCCTAGGTGGCTCAGCTGATAAGGCATATCATTAATAAAGTGCATTGTATCACAAATACATTGCCCTATATGGTGTTTATCTTGTTGGAAACTGTAATTGTCTGAAATAAATGCCTCAGTGAAAAACATGATATGTTATATGCTGTGTAAAGATCAAAATAATGTAGACTAATAATAGTACTTTGTGAAGGATTAAAACATGGGTTACGCTGTATTAAGTTAATAACTCAACATAGCTGTTATGTTCTATTTCCACTCTAGTCCTTGTGAGAGAGCCTTGACTTTTGAGCCATGCATTGTGGGAGAGACAAAGGTCCCCCACCGGAACATCAGCTCCATGAAGACATTGGCTTACCTATCACTGATCCTCTAGCACCCAGCACAGTGCTTGGAATAGAGTTTAATATTTGTCGAATGAATGGGAGTGTAGGAAAGAAATGGAACAAGTTTCAGGTTTAAGCCAATTCATTCTCAGAGTTCCTCCAGGATGGGGCATAGAAAATTAGAATAGAACCCAGTCTCCAGGGAGTTGGGACTGGTGGGTGGGTAATGGAAGCAGAGTCCAGCCAAGTGGCTGAGGATACCATGTGGCACTCCCATTGCCTGGATTTGGAGAGATAAATGCAGTGTATAGAATCCTAGGAGGAAAAAAAAAAGAATCCTAGTAGGAAAAAATAAGGCATGCTCTTGGTGCTTGCATTCCCACCCTCACCCCACTTGGAAGTGTTTTTGTTATCTTTTTTATTCTGAAAAATAACATATATATATGTATATGTATATATATATATATATATATACACACACACAAAAGCAATAAATTTCAAAGCACACCACAACAATTAGTTGTAGAACAGATTTTGGAGTTGGTATGGGTCACAATTGGAAGTGTTCTTGTATCTCTAAATCTGGATTTTCCTGGGACCACAAAAGGGCCTCAGATCTCCTCTGATTATCACTAATGGAGTGCCAGGTAGAATGGCCTGTAGGTAACTGCATGAAGTTAAGGGATCACTGTGAGGTGCCAGGACAAGAGCAAGGTCAAGGATCAATCAGATAGACAGTAGGGCCTGGTCTTGAAAGGAGGTGGGAGGGTTACCAGTTCTAATTGAGATAGTAAAGAAAGAATATGAGTAAAGGTAGAACTTAGAGGCGATGACGAGAGATAGAGTCAGAAGTGCTTTGTAGGAGGGGGTAATATGTAGAACCATTTCGAAATGGTGGAGAAGGTAGGTGAAGGAACTTCTTGGGGCCTAAGCCACAGCCACTTTTCCTTATTTCCTTCCAGCAAGATTTGATGTTACTTGTTGCATACTCTGACACGTGCTCTAGGAAGGCGGTTTCCCTCCCCAACATGCAGGGTGGAATTACAATTAGTTTCATTCTCCTTACAAGGAATTAGTTTATGATGGGCATGTGACACTACCCTGCTCAAGAAGACCCAAGGGATATTCTGCTATAGGCCTTTGAAAGGGATTTCCTTCTTTATTTGAGAAAGCCAGAAGTGGGCAGGTATGGGAGGTTTCCTAAGCTGTTCAAGCAAATACAATGAGAAGGGTCAGGTTAAGCAATGGGAATTTATTAGTTCACGGTTTGGGGGCTGGGAAAATATCCAAATCAAGGTACCATCAAGGCGAAAATTTTTTTCCCCAAAGACTGCAGTATTCTGGGCCTGGCTGCTGGCATCTTTGGTCCTCAGCTCCTCTGTCATATGGCAATACACATGGCATCTCCTCCTTGCCTCTCTGTTTTCTCTGTTGAATTTCAGAGAAATTCTGGCTGCTCCTTGTGGCTTTCTCTCTCTCTCAGTCTAAATTTCATTCCACTTAGAAAGGACTCCATCAAAGAGTCCTACTTACGATCGGCTCATAACAACAGGAATGGATTAAATTTAAGAACATGTTTTTCTGGGGTAATATAGCTTCAAATCACCACAGGAGGCAACATCTCTCTTCTTTGCTGGTGCACCCTGTCTACATCTGATCTTTAGGAATGCCGATGCCATGGTGCAACCATAATGGGGGGTGGAGGAAGATATTACCATCATACTAAAAGTGGCAGCAGAAAGAAGAAATCCACTTGTGTCCTTGATGACATCATCGAGTATTCAATGAACTAAACCTGGAGCCATCCTCCCCAAAACTTATTTTATGAGATAATAACATTTCTTATTTGTTTTAAAATCACCCTTAATCAGGTATTCTGATGCTTGCATTTTTGTCGATACCTTGATTTTTTTTAAGTAGGAAGTGAGAGCATGCGTTATGATTGTGAAGCGTGTGATTTGTAAAGTTTGAAATAGATATTTCACCTTTCACCTATAGTCTCTGTTCCTCTTTCTCTCCTTCATCCCCTTCCCACCTCCACTTCCTACTGGACTTATACAAGGGCCAGGAAAGACACAGGACTGGACTCAGTAGGATCTCTCCCTTCTGACTCAGTCTTTCTTCCTGGACCAGGCTCATTGTGTTTGGCTCCTTTTTCCCTGAGGCTGTAGCTCCTCAGTCACTCGAGTAAATGGGCTTCTGTGGCGTTGCCCATGAGTTCCACAGACATACACATATATATCTGAACCCCAGGCCACAGCTTAGGCTCAAACGAGGAGCCCCAGCTATAGCACCGTTTTGTGCCTGTGCCTGTACTTAGCAATGCTCTGCGGGTTTTGAGCATGAATAGACAGAGGATGAAAATGGTCCAGACTCAAGATTGGAACTGGCATAGGCAGAGAAGGTTAGCATATGTAGGAGTGGCATGACTCCACTAGATCTTAATCTCTATGAATGTCACATAGCACTCAGCCCAGAATATTGTCTGAGCACAGTTAGTGCTCAACAGATATATACTGAATTTAATTGAAATGATTGGCTTCCAAGCTGAAGGTAAAATGGCATCCTTTTACAGACTCTTCCATCCAGAGAGTGATTTTCAACTGCCACTACTTTCTTCCCAAACAACAAAACTTTCAATACTTCTCCTTGTCAATAAAAACAAATCCGGACTTAGATAAGGAAAGAGTATTCAGAAAGAGTTATTGCAATAGGAAGAATGCTGAGAACTCAGGAACGACAAGCATCTCAAAAGCAAGTACAAAAGGCATTTCTTTTATAGGGAGGGGTAAGCAGACCTTAGTAAAACGGAAGTTGGGCAAGCAAGGGGGCATGATAGAGGGGTGGTCTGGCAGGAAATATGCCTTCCTGTGGTCAGCAGATTCTCCATCTAAGTTGATAAAGGGGCATGTTCTGCATTTTAATACTTTCTTAGGCTTGGGGGCAAGCAGAGTTCAGGCATCTGTGGGGAGGAGAGAAGGCTGACTAAAGTTTGGCCAAGACAAAGCAAAGAGTAAGAAATGGGCAGTTGTGAACATTTGATTAACTTCAATTATCGAAGTATTTTTTTCTTTTTTATTGTGAATACAACATATATACAAAAAAGCAATAAATTTCCAAGTACATTTTTTTTTCAAAGAGGTCTTAGTTTTATTAGCAAGTCAAAATTCTATGAACAAAGGTTTGCGTAAATAAATAATAATATGTGGATGTTTACAATATCATAAAATTCTGAAAAAGGTTGAGCTACAGTCTGTGCACAATTACAAGGATAACCTTAGGAACAGTATGAACAGAAAAAGCAAGTCACAAGGGGGTGCAGGGGTAGTTCAGTGGTAGAATTCTCGCTTGTTATGTGGGAAATCTGGGTTCGATTCCCAGTCCATACACTTCCTCCAAAACAAAAAACAAACAAGCAAAACAAACAAACAGACACAAATTCAACAAATGATGCTGCAGCAGAATTCTATTTATGTTTATTTGTCTTTAAAATGGGAAAGAAATTAGAAGCGAAAAACTCCCTGAAACTCCTTTGCAGAGAATTCAGCAACACATTCTCTAAATTGGTAAGGGTAAATGCTCCCTAAGGAGTTCATTAGCTAAAATTTTCAAAGAGAATCTCTGACTTTTTAACAATTTAACTTAATATATATTTATTGAATATCTAATGAATATTTGTTCATCAGCTCAATATTGAAACTCAAGAAATATGCCCTGCTTGGAGCTTCTTTCATTAAATAAAAATAAATATGCTTGCTAGCAACACCAATTAATTTCAAAGTTATTTTATGTCTGTATGTAGTTCCCACTCATCACTCATTCCTTTTAATGATAATATAATAAACGTTAAATATGAAAAAATAGCTGTTTTAGCCAGAAAACTTATAACTCACAAAATTTCTCTACAATGCCTCCAAGTACATTTTAACAAGTAGTTATAGAGCAGATTTTAAAGTTTGATATGGATCACAGTTCCGTGATTTTTTGTGTTTTTCTTCTAGTTGCTCCAAGACACTGGAAGCCAACAGAAATATCAATATAATGATTCAGCAGTCATACTCATTTGTTAAATCCTATGCTCTCTGTTATACTTCTCCTTCTCTTCATGTTTGTATGTTTGTCAAGATTTACACTAATACTCCTCCTTCTCTTTAAATAATATATATATACATAAAAGCAATAAATTTCAAAGTACATCACAACAATTAGTTGTAGAACAGATCTCAGAGTTAGGTATGGTTACAATTTCACAACTTTAGGTTTTTATTTCTAGCTGCTCTAAGGTATTGGAGGCTGCATCTGAGTATTTTTATAACATAGTTGTGACATAGGGAGTGGTAAGAATGGTTTTATTTAATTCAATTTATCAGGAAGAAACGACACAAAAAGATGATTTGACTTTGCCAAGATCTCATAAAGTATCTACTGCGCAGCTGGGAAGGTCCATTAAGTTCCTGGCCTCTCAAGCCATTGTTCTGATATCCATTTATGTATTTGTTTTGATACATAAATGCAGATTCTTCCTCCTCTCTTAGTAGCCTCCTAATCACACAGAGCAATCATTCAGCAACACCATGGGCCTCAGGGTTTGCAACATTCTTAAGTCAAGAGAGAAAACAAGACACTCCCTCAAGCACATACATCCGTTGTGGCCTCATAAGAATGAAAATGTGTATAACAGAGACTGGTGCTGTTTTTTCCCAGATAGAAAAATGGAAAGATATATCAAGTGTCCTCAATGGATCATAGCTGAAAACCAAGTGAGAAATCCGCAAGTTTCAGGATCCTTTTAATAGAGAACACACAAGACTGTCTAAAGCGATCTCGATCCAATTTCAAGAAAACCAGGAGGGAGGTCCTCTTTTTTCCTCCTCAAACAGAAGTCCCCTTTACATCACTCTTTGTAAGGCGTGTTACAAATCTTTGTTACGAAAGTCTGGACGGTGATGGAACATTAGCATTAATCTTGACAAAAATGCTAATTGCTACTTTCCCGGAGGAGCACTTTGACTTTTTTCCTCTACTCCACTTTCACTTTTGAGAACATCAAGATGCCCAGAAGACAAGGGCCAGGCCGGAACCGGAAGGAGGCCGGGAGACGAAACACTCCTGGGAATGCGGAGTGGGAAAGGGAGAGTGCCTAGGGGCGTGAGTTCTGGATTTGTTACTGTCCTCAGGCGTGAGTTCTGGATTTGTCACTGACAAAGTCTGCGGTTCCAGCATTTCCGCCCGTTCGCCCCTCACCACGAGTGGAGCGTGGAAGGACAAATAGTACTTTCCCCGAACCTGGTCTCAGGCTGCCGCAGCGGGAAATCGGGGTGGACACAAAAGAGGCGACCTCCTGTAGTCCTGGGTCCCAGACTGCCCTTCCCTGGGAAAAGCGTTCAGCCCCTCACCATGGGTATGATGATGAGCTTTTTTTTTTTTTTTTCGGGAATGGGAGTTGCCAAATGCTTTTTCTTGGTCTATTGATATAAGCCAACGACTTTTCTTCTTTAGCCTGTTGATAGGGTGGATGGCAATGAATGATTTTTGAATGGTGAACTAGTGTTTCATACCTGGAATAAATTCCACTTGTTTGTGGTGTATCGTATTTTTATACATTATTGAATTCGGTTTGCTAGTGTTTTGTTGTGGATTTTTGTGTCTAAGTTCATGGCAGATATTGGTCTGTAGTTTTCTCTTTTTGTACTATCCTTGGTTTTGATATAAAGGTAATTCTGGCCTCCTGAATAAATTGGGAAGTGTTACTTGGTATTTTATTTTCCAGAGGAAATTGTGTAAAATTTGATATTATTTCTGTTTAAATGTTTGGTAGAATTATCTAGTGAAACCATCTGGGCCTGGAGATTTCTTTTTGAGAAGGTTTTTAATTATAAATTAACTTTCTTTAATAAGTACAGGGCTATTCACACTCTCTTTCTTGGGTGAGTTTTGTTTATGATTTTTGCGCAATTGTTCTGCTTCATCTGAATTCTAAAATGTATCTGCATAGAGTTATTTGCATTATTCTCTTATTAACCTTTTGATGTCTGTATTAATATCCCCTGCTTCATTCCTGATATTGGCAATTTGTATCGTCTGTCTTTTTTTCTTTGTTGGATTTGTTAGTGGTTTGTCAGTTTTATTGCTCTTTTCAAAGATCCTGTTTTCAGTATCATTGGTTTTGTTCTTTAAACAGAGGCCTTTTGGGAACTCACTACATCGAAGGAAAAAAACTTGTGTAACAAATAATTATGATTGTACTTATTTGAAATGCCCAGAAAAGGCAAATCTATAGAGACAGAAAGTAGATTAATAGTTGACTGGGGCTGGGGATGGGAATGGGATTAACTGTAAATGGGCCTGAGGGATCTCATTGGGGTGATGGAAATATTTCAAAACCGGATTATTATGATAGTTAAACAACTTGGTAACTTTATTAAAAGCCATCTAATTGTACCCTTGGAATAGGTCACTAATATTATATGTAATTTATATCTCAATAAAGTTGTAAAAGATCCAAATAATTTAATATAATGTGAATAAATGCAATAATAAAAGCATGTAGTCCTATCCCCCTTTACACAGCCGAGGAGAATGAGGCTAAGGGATTTGTTCAAAGTCACATAATAGTCAGTGGTAAGGTTAGCATATGAATCTAGCCTTATTAAACGAAGATAAGGTCATTTAGTCATTAGAAGAGGTAATAATAAAAGAGGAGATACAGTGGTGTATTTAGGGAAGTAGATACTCTTCCTACAAGTGGAGGTTGCCTCTCTTTCAGAATAGTTGTTACTCTGAGACAAAGGTTACCTTGAGTGGTGACCTAGATAGCATCCCATACACGTATCACCAGCTGATGGGCCCTGCAAGCCTGTTAGCTTCTGGCAGACACTTTAGCTTGACCAGACTCCTTGATTCCAAGCAACAAATATCAATTCTCAGTGATTTAAGTAGAAAAGGAATTGAGAGGCTCACAGAATTATTACCAGCTTTGAGAACCATGCTCCGAGCTGTGCAACCATGCCCTAAACCATGCTGCAGAATCAGCCTGGTGAGAAGGCTGCTGTTACTGATGCTGCTGAATGTGCTGTACTCTGCTCATTCCTCCGCAAACCACCACTTCCCTGGGAACTCAATTTGGCCCTGTGACTTTTGCGAGAGAGAGAACTCAAATTGCTATCCTGCTTTAGGTGCCCTTAGCTCCTACCTCAAGTTGCTGTGCAGGTTCTTTAATTAAGAACTTGTGTGAAAGGCTTGAGGAGGATTTTACCGTCCGCTCAGGATCTTTTCAAAGATCTTGTTTGCAGTACCACTGGCTTTGTTCCTAGCCATAGGCCTTTTGGGAATCACTATATAGCAGGAGTTTCTGATTGGCTGAGTGTAGGTCATACACCCGAATTCAGGCTGCAAGGGAGGCTGGGAAAGTATTTGACAACTTCTGTCAGTTTCTGTACTGGGAATCTAGCTCTACTTTCTTCCAAGACTCATGCTGATGAATTTCTTAAGTGCAGAAAGTGAATTCAGATGCTGAGCAGCCAAAAAAATAACATGTATTCTACAACCTTGTACAAATTGTGGTATACAGACCAACAGTATCAGCATCAACTGAAAGTTTATTAGAAATCCAGAAATTCTGGTCCTGTTCCAAAACTTCACAATCAGAATCTGCTTTTTAACAAGTACCCCAGGTAATTAGTATGTACATTAAAGTTTGAGAAGTGCTGCTTTACAATATACAATATGGGCTTCTTTTTAATTTTGAAAGATCAGTCACCATTACCCTCTACTTATCCATAAAATTGCCATATTTAGCAAATAGAAATACAAGACACCCAGTTAAATTTGAATTTTGAGATAAACAATGAATAATTCTTTAGTATATGCATGTCTTGTATTTTATCTGACAATGTTACTCATCCACATACCCCTCTCTTCCCAAAATTAGCAAAAAGAACAAAACAAAGGAAATTGACATGTCTGCATATATGAATGCATGTATACCAGCTTTATACTTTGTAATAAAAGGATGAATGAGAGCAGGACATGTAAACTCTCCACAGTTTCAAGCACACTGAGTTCTGCTTAAGCATCCCGTGCCTGAGGTCCTGAAAATTTGAGGGTCAAATAACTTCCCGTATCAACTGTTCTGTAGAATAAGGGATTTAAAAATATATATGCTTATGAATTGCAACTAGTTTTACTTAATGAATTTTGACCAACATCACCTTTACCTCACAGAATCTGATTTACACTCCTTTAAAATATGTATGAACTGAGTTTTAAAGGAAATATGTGGCAAAAATCCCTGCTGGTTTCCCTCTGGAGACTGCTTCATTTTCTTCCTAAAGAAAAGACCCATGTCTAGAAGTCTTAGAAAAATAACTTCCAAGTATTCTGTCTGGGAAAGAGGCAGATTATATGATGTATCAATTGCAATTAGAAGCATCATTTTCAAAAATAAAACTTTTAGTACTCCAAATTATATACCAATTTCATTTATTCATAAGATAGTTTAACTCACTCTAATATTTTAACCAGTCCAAATAGTGCCTAAAACAAAATAGGGAATTTTGAGTAGTTGAGAGAGAGAATGACTTTCCTTTTATAATTTTAGGGAGTAAAGGAGTTGTTTTCAAGACAAAAATATCTTGTGTAGGTGAACAAGAGCCTTCTACTTATAATTCTTTTTTCCTCACATCTGTAAGGGTTTTTGTTTGTTTGTTTGTTTACATGGGCAGGCACCGGGAATCCAACCCGGGTTTCCGGCATGGCGGGCGAGAACGCTGCTACTGCGCCACCATCGCCCGCCCGTCTGTAAGGATTTTAATGAACAAAAAAGTTAAATATAAACTTTCATATACAAAAATAGATAATTGTATAACTGGTAACCTCAGAGCCAAGTCTTAAATCTTTATCCACAAATTTCAATGAGGGGTGGAGTGGGAGAATGTTAATCCTAGTAAGTACCAAACTTAATTACAACTTTATATAGAAAAAAAAACTTGGAGGAAAAATAGCTTTAATTTGAATAGTATTTTTTGAAACCAACGGCTCAGGCCAGCCCTTACAATTCTGAGCTTTACACTCAATCCGATCTGGGATGAAAATGAAGATGTAGGGTTTACAGTTATTTCAAATCGATTTTCATGAGTCAGCCACATAGCCTCACTTCCAGAAAGGGAAGTCTCTTTATGATGACTACCACACTCTTCTGAAGATACCTGGCTAGCCAGAGTTGTTTTATATTTTTATTTTCTTAAAAATTTTTATTGGGCAGCTGCTGTGGCTCAGCAGGCAGAGCTCCGACCTGCCGTGCTGGAGGTCTGGAGTTCGATCCCTGGTGCCTCCTGCCCATATGCAAATTAAAAAAAAAATTTTTATTGATGCAACAACGTACAAGCACATACATTCTTTTTGTTTTTTGTTTTTTTTAAAATTAAAAAAAATTTAAACATAACAACATACAAACGTGAACATTCTTACCATATGGTCATTCCATTCTTGGTATATAATCAAAAACTCACAATATCATCACCATGATCATTTCTTAGAACATTTGCATCAATTCAGAAAAAGAAATAAAAAGAGAAAAGAAAAGAAGTCATACATACTGTACCCCTTACCCCTCCCTCTCATTGACTGCTAGTATTTCCATCTACTCAATATATTTTAACCTTTGTTTCCCCTATTTTTTCTATACCTTTACCACTCCTTTTCATTGATCATTAGCATTTCAATCTACTAAATTTATTTTAACATTTGTTCCCCTATTATTTATTTATTTTTAATCCCTATGTTTTACTCATCTGTCCATACCGTAGATAAAAGGGGCATCAGACACAAGTTTTCACAATCACACAGTCACATTGCGAAAGCTGTATCATTATGCAATCATCTTCAAGAAACATGGCTACTGGAACACAGCTCTACATTTTCAGGCAGTTCTCTCCAGTCTCTCTGTTACACCTTAACTAAAAAGGTGATATCTATTTAATGCATACAAATAACCTCCAGGATAAACTCTTGACTCTGTTTGGAATCTCTCAGCCATTGACACTTTATTTTGTCTCATTTCTCTCTCAGCCCCTTAATGCTGAGTCCCAGCTGATTGTAGGATTTCTGTCCCATGTTGCCAGGGAGGTTTACACCCCTGGGAGTCATGTCCCACGTAGAGAGGGGGAGGGCAGTGAGTTTGTTTGCTGGGTTGGCTGAGAGAGAGATAGGCCACATCTGAGCAACAAAAGAGGTTCTCTGGGGGTGGCTCTTGGGCCTAATTTTAAGTAGGCTTAGTGTGTCTTTTGCGGAGATAAGTTCCATGTGAACAATCCTCAAGATGGAGGGCTCGGCTTATTGATTTGGTTGTCCTCACTGCTTGTGAGAATATCAGGAGTTCTCCAAATGGGGGAAGTTGAATTTTCTCCCTTTCTCACCATTTTTTGCTTTAGTCTTCACACGTAAGTTAAAGTTTTAAAATATGAATTACCATCTATTTTCAACACCCTGCAATATTGACATTCCTTTATTCTTCCTCATGCAAAAACATTTTTTAATTTGTACATTTAGTCACTATCATTGTGCACTCTAGGCATTCTTAGATTATACCATCTCAGTCTTTAGCATCTATCTTTTCTTCTGGTTCCATTTGTGTCCCCCAGTCCTCCTCCCTCTATCATTCTCACATTCAGCTTCATTTGGTGTACTAACATTATTGTGCTACAATTAGGAAGTATTGTGCTATCTATTCCTGAATTTTTATAATCAGTCCTGTTGTACAATCTGTATCCCTTCAGCTCCAATTATCCAATCTCTTCCCTATTTCTAGCTCCTGATGACCTCTGTTCTTAATTGAAATTCTCCAAGTTCATTCATTAACGTTAGTTCAGATCAGTGAGACCGTACAGTATTTGTTCTTTTGTTTCTGGCTAATCTTACTCAGTATAATGTCCTCAGGGCCCATCCATGTTGTTACATGCTTCATGACTTTATTCTGTCTTACAGCTGCATAATATTTCATTGTACGTATATACCACAGCTTGTTTACCTGCTCATCTGTTGATGGACACGGGCTGATTCCATCCCTTTAGCCAGAGTTTCTGGACCATAGTTCCACATTTCCACAATACCATGCCAAAATTATAGTGTCAGGCTTCCTCTGATAGGCACTCAGAACCCTAGCACACACAGCATTTCTCCTGGCATTTTCAAGCCTTAGAAAGTAAAAAGAAGCAAGACCTCCAGCTTCAAGTTGGCCGTTACTGCACCAGCATTAGTTAGAGAAGTTAATGAACACTCCTTTCCTCCCATCACGGATCACCTTCCAGATCATCAGCAGGGAGTGGCAGTTTGATTAACATTCCTTTCAGAAACAGATAGTTCAAACAAGTAATTTAGAGTTTCTGAAAAAGACCAGAGGGAAATAGCCGCTGCCCATTTATGTTTGCAAATGAGCAAGCAAATGATACATATGAAGAAACACACAGAGAAACGATTCATAGAATAAATCCTGAATTTCCCACATTCATAGGGAAGTAATTAAAAAAAAACAAAAAAACAAGTATAGTTAGCATTTGTTCTTCTGTGGGTTGAATAGTCCAGGGCTCTGAGCAGGCACAGCCCTGACAAACAGGCTTGTAAACAGCCCTCCGCACACCAACTCAGGACTGGGGTGCAGTCAGAGGCCTTCATGCACTTTTGTTTTGTATGCTGAATGGTGGGGTCACATTTCATTATTTTTTCATGTGAGTATCCCATTATTGCAGTACCATTTGTTGAATTTTTGTTTGTTTGTTTTTTGTTTGCTTTGCTTATTTGTTTGTTTCTGGGGAAGTGCATGGACCGGGAATTGAATCTGGGTCTCCTGCATGGCAGGCGAGAATTCTACCACTGACTTCGTGCACTTTTGACAGCTCAATACCTGTAGGAGAACAGAGGTGATGCAGGGACTTTTTTTTTTTCTTTTGTAGCTTAAGTGTTCCTTTATTTATTTGTTCTTTTTTATTGTGTAATATAATATATATACAAAGCTAAGAAAGAAAGAAGCACTCTTCAACAAGTAGTTACAGGGCAGATCCCAGAGTTTGTCATGGGCTACCATACCATCAACTCAGATTTTTCCTTTTAGCTGCTCCAGAACATTGGAGGCTAGAAGGAATATATATACATATAATTGGTGCATGGTCCGGGAAAGGAATATATATTTTTTTATCATCACTTTTTCTCTTTTTTTGTGAAAAATAACATATAAACAACAAAGCAATAAATTTCAAAGCACAGCACAACAATTAGTTGTAGAACAGATTTCAGAGTTTGGATAGGTTACATTTCCACAATTTTAGGTTTTTACTCCTAGCTGCTCTAAGATACTAGAGACTAAAAGAAATATCAATAAAATGATTCGGCAATCACAACTCGTTTGTTAAGCCTTTCCTTCTCTGTATAACTCCATCTTCACCTTTTATTGTATTATATAGTATATATACAAAGCAAAGAAAGAAAAAAGCAATATTTTTCAAAGCACTCTTCAACATGTAGTTATAGGACAGATCCCATAATTTGTCATGGGCTACCATACCATCATCTCAGATTTTTCCTTCTAGCTGCTCCAGAATATAGGAGGCTAGAAGGAATAAATATTTTTTTATTGACAAACAAAAACAACATACAAACACAAACACTCTTAACATACTAACAGTCCATACGTGGTGTACAATCAGTGGCTCACAATATCATCACATAGTTGTGTATTCATCACCATGATCATTTTTTAGAACATTTGCATCACTCCAGAAAAAGAAATAAAAAGAAAAAAAACCCTCATACATACCATACCCCTTACCCCTCCCTCTCATTGACTACTCGTATTTCCATCTACCCAATATATTTTAACCTTTGTTCCCCCATTTTTTTCTATACCCCCTTAGCATTTCCTTTCTTTGATCACTAGTATTTCAATATACTCGATTTATTTTAACACTTGTTCCCCCTATTATTTAAGGAATAAATATTTTTTATCATCACAATAGACTTTTTTCCTTTCTTTTTTGTGAAAAATAGCATATATACAAAAAAGCAATAAATTGTAAAGCATAGCACAACAATTAGTTGTAGAATGGATTTCAGAGTTTGGTATGGGTTACACTTCCACAATTTTAGGTTTTTACTTCTAGCTGGTCTAAGATACTGGAGACTAAAAGAAATATCAATTTAATGATTCAGCATTCATATTCATTTGTTGAATACTATCTTCACTATATAACTCCACCATCACTTTTGATCTTTCTATCCCTCTCTTTAAGGATGTTTGGGCTATGGCAATTTGAAATTTTTCATATTGGAAGGGGCTGTCAATAATATTAGGTAGAGAGATGGAACTATCTGATGTTCTGAAGAGGTTGGATCCTCTAGATTTCAGGATTTATCTGGACCATGGACCCATCTGGAGGTTGCAGGTTTCTCGAAAGTTACCCTAGTGCATGGAACCCTTGTGGAATCTTATATATTGCCCTAGGTGTGCTTTAGGATTGGCTGGAATGGTTTTGGTTGGGGTTTGGCAGGTTATGATAGGTAGCAAGGCCTAAATGAACCTTGTATAAGAGTGACCTCCAGAGTTGCCTCTTGACTGTATTTGAACTCTCTCAGCCATTGATTCTTTATTAGTTAGACTTCTTTTCCCTCTTTTGGTCAGGATGGATTGTTGATCCCATGGTGCTAGGGCACACATATATAAAGCAAAGAAATAAAAAAGCAATAGTTTTCAAAGCACTCTTCAACAAGTAGTTACAGGACAGATCCTAGAGTTTGTCATTGATACCTTTTAACTCATTGTTTGTAAACCTAATCTAGAGGAAGAAAGATGTCTTTAATATATGAATGATGCACCCTGCTTTATAGGCTGGTCCATAAATGGGCCAACTGACCGGGTTTTCTTTAAATATTCAATAATAGAGAACATTCATAACTACACCACCAGTCAATTTCAATAAAAATAATCCAGTATTTAGTTTATAATAGAGAATAGTTACAAAATAAATAAAGCTTTTACCGCCATATAGCATAATAGTACATCCATAAGATGCAGCCATTAAAAAGCATCCTTACCACGGCTCCTTGGAGGTATGTCAGATCTCAGGACTGGAGTAGGAAATTACAAGATGATCCTAGAACATCTTGTCAAAGAGAAGATAAGTATCAGAGATCACTGGGTCATGTGAAAAAAGACTCAGGAGACATTGTGAAGCTGCTCTTGCTGGTCAGAGGGGACAATTGGAGCATCAATTAGGATAATAACTATAATGGATTGAAACATATCCACTCTGTTTCAATGCATTAGATCCCTTTTGGTACTTTTGGAAAATGCTGGGGAACTAACTGATGATTTTGGACAATGGAAAAGAAAAGTGAGAAGCAAGCATTTATCACCACCTTTCATATGCATATTGTACCTTAGGGTAACATAGTTAATAAGAGAGACGTTTCTCTTTACAGAAGTACACTTAATGGGTGAACAAGAAATGATAGAATGTCATCAATTTATTATCCTAATGAAACAGTGCATTTAGGCAATGATCTTCAATGGCTTTTAACTACACAAAGAGAGACAAACAGACATTATTTTGCTTCCTAATGTCAGTATACACTACCACATATGAAGAATTCTTGTGAAAAATCAAACTTGAATCTGATTAAGCTTCTGTATCTAAATAATCACTTACAGAAAATACAGAAGATAAAAAACATTAAATAATATAATCGGAAAGCCCAGACAATGGAAAACTCTATGACAGATAACCCAGAATTGCTTCAGCAAGTAACTTGAAAGAGGAGGGAGACGTTTTAGATTTAAAAACTCTTAAGACATATCACACAAAGCAATGTGCAGAGCTTATTGGATCCCAACTGGAACAAACCAACAAAAACACTCATGAGGCGGAGTACTGGGGGTGGGAGGTGGCGGCAGCATAGCGGGGTCCGAGCCGTCCAATCCTCCTGTTCCTTGCTGCAGCTGCCCCCAGGATCCTTTAGATTGCGTGTGTTAGTTGTAAGCCGGCCAGAACTCCGGCCCACCTGTTCTTCTTTGCATCAGCTTAGAGTTTGGCCGGCCGGGTAACTCATCCTCCCACCCACCCACCGGCCCATTGGCCGGGACCACGGAGGACGTGAAGCTGGAGTTCCCCACCCTAGCACAGTGCAAAGAAGATGCCGAGGAATGGGCGCATCCCGTGATGAGAGATGCGGGAAATTTTACCTGGATGGTTTTTAGGCCCATATTCTTCTGCTATGAAAAGCAAGCTTCCTATACTACAGAAACATGGAATAACCCATATAATATGCATTAGACAAAATATTGAAGCAAACTTTATTAAACCAAACTTTCAGCCATTATTTAGATATTTAGTCTTGGATATTGCAGATAATCCAGTTGAAAACATAATATGGTTTGTTCCCATGACTAAAGAATTTATTGATGGGAGCTTACAAACTGGAGGAGAAGTTCTTGTCCATGGAAATGCAGGGATCTCCAGGAGTGCTGTCTTTGTTATTGCAGACATTATGGAAACATTTGGAATGAAGTACAGAGATGCATCTACTTATGTTCAAGAAAGAAGATTTTGTATTAATTCTAATGCTCGATTGTTCATCAACTTCAGGAATATGAAACTATCTACTTAACAAAATTAGCAATATAGATGATGTCACCACTACAGATAGAACGGTC
>PVIY010047161.1:0-18024 GCA_004026745.1 Myrmecophaga tridactyla
ACCCTCCTGTTTCTGGTATATTGCATTCCCGCAGCTAGCAAACTAAAACAACTAGTGATGAACATGTGGAGTAAGAATGGAGGTGACTGTGCTTTTTCTCTTTTCCTTTCCCTCATGGAAAAGATAAATTTTCGGGGGGGATTTTCTCAGAAGCAGAGAGTAAACCAGGCTTTGTGAACCAATGCAATTTGGCTGTTTACAATTATTAAATTCTATTTAGTAGATTACAGATGAGGTCTACAGTTCTCCTGGCCCACAACCTCACTGTTGCCATGAAATCAAGTCTCAACCCAAATTTGGCCACATACACATACTCCTTGTTATCAGTCAGGCACAGAAATATTCTTAAAACTTGTTCTGCGGACTCCATGAAGCCCCACAGGTCTCTGTCTTTTGTTTCTTTTTGGCACGGGCAGGCACCAGGAATCAAACCCAGGTCTCCGACATCGCAAGTGAGAATTCTGCCGCTCAGCCAAAGTTGCACCACTCTCTCTGTCCTTTTAAGTGCTCCATTTCACTTGAAACAAATGAAACATTGGTCTCCCAGGAGGATTCAGCGACTGCCTTGTCAAACTCAGAAGGTCAAGAATCTTCTGGATCAGCGGTGGGGTTACAGGACCATTTAGGGGTTAAGCCTAGAGAGCTGTTGCGGAGGGTGGCAACCACTGGGCTTGCTACTCTGACCGGGCAATAGCAGGGGATGTTCTTCAATATTTCCAGAGAAATCACCCATCTTGGACAATATTAATTTTGCCAGTCAGACATGCTTGACATCGATTATGCTGGCTAACAAAGCCTCTGGTGTGGACTGGATACACAGCCATTACATTTGCTATAATGCTTTGCTCACCTGAGAGTGTGTGTTCCTGGTTGGGGCATCTAATTTATAAATCAAATCTATTAAGACACACAGCACAGTGATTCTGCTGAAGTATTTAGAGTGAATTAAAGACAATGGGCAGTAGCTGTCACAGGAATTATTACTTACACTGTTGTTAACCATCACCAGAACTGAGGAACACAAAATGAAAGATACTGGAAGAGGACACTGGGCACGGGGATGAAGGAAGGATTATGAAGGACAAAAATGAGGAATGAATAAGAAAATAGAGAGACAAAAAGAATTAATGAAGGAATTGAAGTAACGTTACCTAAAGTTTTCTTAATTTACTGCCTTTAATAAAAGGGGCTTATAAAACATTGGAATAAAGAAGTAGAAACCAGAGCTACAAACTCAGTTACACACTAGAAGAGCCTGACCAATGATTTCTTTCTTTCTTTCTTTTTAATTTTTAAATTTTTTTAAATACCACAAAAATACCAAACAAATGCAAACATTCTTATTTTGATCATTCTGTTCTACATATATAATCAGTAATTCACAATATCAACACATAGTTGCATATTCATCATCATGATCATTTCTTGGCATCTATTCAGAAAAAGAAATAAAACGAAAACAGAAAAAAATTATACATACCATACACCTTACCCCTCCCTTTCATTGATCACCAGCATTTCAAACTAAATTTATTTTAACATTTGTTCCCACTATTATTTTATTCCATATATCTGCTCATCTGTTGACAAGGTAGATAAAAGGAGCATCAGATGACACAAGGTTTTCACAATCACACAGACACACTGTGAAAGCTTTATCATCATACAATCATCATCAAGAAACATGGCTAGTGGAACACAGCTCTGCATTTTCAGGCAGTTCCCTCCAGCCTCTCCATTACATCTTGGATAACAAGGTGATATCTACTTAATGCATAAGAATAACCTCCAGGATAACCTCTCGACTCTGTTTGGAATCTCTCAGCCATTCATACTTTGTCTCATTTCACTCTTTCCCATTTTGGTCGAGAAGGTTTTCTCAATCCCTTGATGTGACTCTTGGCTCATTCTAGGGTTTTTCTCAATCCCTTGATGCTGAGTCCCAGCTCATTCTAGGATTTCTGTCCCACATTGCCAGGAAGGTCCACACCCCTGGGAGTCATGTCCCACGTAGACAGGGGGAGGGTGGTGAGTTTGCTTGTTGTATTGGCTGGAGAGAGAGAGGCCACATCTGAGTGACAAAAGAGGTTCTCTTGGGGGTGACTCTTAGGCCTAATCTTAAGTAGGCTTGACTTATCCTTTGTGGGGTTAAGTTTCATATGAACAACCCCCCAGACTGGGGGCTCAGCCTATAGCTTTGGTTGTCCACACTGCTTGTGAGAATATCAAGAATTCAACTTGGGGAAATTGAATTTTCCCCCTCTCTCACCATTCCCTGAAGGGGACTTTGCAAATATTTTTTTATTTACTGTTCAAATCACTCTGGGATTTATTGGGGCATCACTCTGGACAAACCCACAAAATCTCATGTTCTACTCAAGGTTCCACGTACTTACGGCATTCAGTTAAGCTGTCTACATAAGTTACATTAGGAAATGCACTAATGCACGATGAATTCTTGAGACTTGTGTTTAAATCTGACCTCTGCCACTCACACAATACTGGATTGCCTATTATTTACTTCACTTTGCACCTTAGTTCCTTAGACTGTAACTGAGTAACAGTAATTCCTCTGTGAGACAATTGTCTGAAAAAAAGCTGGCAGGCTAAAACACCTGAGATTGGCAGAGTGCTGCCCCTTGGTGGCAATGTTTAAAAATATATAGGCAATAGCAAGGGCAAAACCAAGTGGAAACTCTTATTCAAAAATATGAAGTGGAAACAAAACCCATGGAATGAAATGCTTTCCTTGTAACACATACTAACTTTCTCATTGTTAATTTTCCTGCCTCCTCAGTGCTTGTTTCCTCCTACTACTATCAGTAGCCCAGAACACGCAATGTAGGAAATTTCAGGAGTCATCTAATTAACTCAAAGGAATTTATGTCTTTGCTTTCACTGTTATTTTTACTTCCCCTCCATATCACAGGGATTTGTGGAGAATATCCATATCTTTGTGTCATTAGCTTGACCTTTGTAGGAGATGTGCCCACAGAATCAAACAAAGCCTTGAGAGATATACAATCCAGTAAGAGGTCTTTTTAATATCTATAATTGCTGCAGCCCTAGCAGGCAGGAAGAATATGAAGAGAATTCAGGATTGAATGAAGCAGTAAATAGATTAATTACATTTACTCAATGGCGAAGCAAATAAGCTACGGAATTCACACTTCCTAATGAGGTGACGAAGTGGAATGAAGTTCAAAGAATCAGCAGGACTCAAGGAATTTGGGTTCTGAATCCAACCCTATTGTGGGACAGGCACTTGAAGACTCTTTTTTTTTTGACAAAGCAAGCATTTGAGACGGGCTCAAAAAAAAAAAAAAGTCTCAGTAAGGCAACAGGTTTGTGAGGAGATAGCTCTAGTATCTGCAGATAAATTCTCATGTCCTGGCCAAAATCTCTTGTCAATGAATAATGTCAGCCAGCTGAAATGTAACCCCAAGTTAACTTGGCAAAGTGACCCCGAATCATTTGGGATAAGACAATTGCTTTGTGAGTGCAATAGCATCATTTTACTTCAGAGAGACCTAGAATTAAGTGCAGAAATATTTAAGTGACTAAAGCAAGCTCTATAAATATGTTCTGTATTCTAGTATACTTGGGCACTTTAAGTTTAGTGCTTATGAGGTTTAAGAGAATTTGACATACAGAAGAGCAAGATTCTTATTTTAAAATGTATAATTGAATGATTTTGATTTGTGATTTTTAGTTGAAATCTTGCTCAGTTTATAAATTGGATTTAAAAGAACTTACGGTGGAGTGGGCTACAGTGGCTCAGCAGGCAGAGTTCTCATCTGCATGCCAGAGACCTGGGTTCGATTCCTGGTGCCTGCTCATGTGAAAAAAAAAAAAACAAACTTATGGCGACTATGGAGTTTAAATTTATAAGTTCAATTTATTAGATGTATAAGAATTACTTAAGTACTTGAGAAGATTTGTTTTGTCAGTTAAGACATTTGGAATTGATAAGAAGAAAAATCAAACATAGTAAATGTATAAGTTAATTTTTTATATTTTAAGCAGTTTTTTATTGTGAAAAATAACATATATAAAATAATATATATATACAAAAAAGTAATAAACTTCAAAGCAGACCACAACAATTAGTTATAGAACAGATTTCAAAGTTTGGTATGGGTTACAGTTCCACAATTTTAGGTTTTCCCTTTTAGCTGCTCTAAGACACTGGAGACTATAAGAAATATCAGTATAATGATTCAGCAATCATATTCATTTGTTAAACCCTATCTTCTCTGTTAAATCTCCTCCTTCTATGTTGGGTCCTTCTCCCAATCTTAAGGTGTATGTGGGCTATGCCCATTCTAACTTTTTCATGTTGGAAAGGGCTGTCAAAAATACGGGATAGGCAGGCAGAGTTCTCGCCTGCCATGCCAGAGACCCGGGTTTAATTCCTGGTGCCTGCCCATGCCCCCCCCAAAAACCAAAAACAATATATATATAATATTTAATATTTATATTAATATTATATATTAATATAATAATTATATATTGTTTTTGTTTTATATTATTTTGATTAATTTGTTATATATATATATGGGGTGGGGGATGGAACTAGTTGATGTCCAAGAGAGGCTGGCCCCTCTGAGTTTCAGGATTTATCTATCCTAGGAACCCTCCTGAACATTGTAGGTTTCTGTAAAGTAATCCTAGTTCATGGGATCTTTGTAGATTCTCCACTAGAGTCCTAGGTGTTACTTAGGGTTGGCAGGAATGGTTTTGGTTGGAGTTTGGCAAATCATGGTAAGTAGCAATATCCAGCTGAAGCTTGCTTTAAGAATAGCCTCCAGAATAGCCTCTTGACTCTATTTGAATTCTGACACCTTGTTTTGTTACAGTTTTCCCCCTTTTGGTCAGGATGGCATTCCCACAGTGCCAGAGCAAGGCTCATCCCTAGGAGTCATATCCCACGTTGCCAGGCAGACTTCTACCGTGAATGTCATGTCCCATGTAGCAGGGAGGGCAATGATTTCACTTGCAGAGTTGGGCTTAGAGAAATAGGGGCCACATCTGAGCAACAAAGGTTTTCAGGAAGTAACTATAGATAGGCTTAGCTTCTCTGAAACATAATAAGCTTCACAAGAGCAAGCCTCAAGATCAAGAGCTTGGCCTATTGACTTGGGAGTCCCTAAGGTTTGAGACAGTATCAGGGGTTTCCCTGGTGGTAAAGTTTAATAGTTACATATTTTTTCTCCCATTCCTCAAGAGACCTTGTCAATACTGTTCAATTATCTGCCCAACATACTCTGGAGATGTATCTGGCCATTACATTAACTCAAGCAGTTTTTTTAAAAAAATTTATTTATTAATTTAAAAAATCAACAAATGAAATAAGGTCAAGCAGTTTTAACTTTTACAAATGGGACCAAATATTAATCAAAAGCCTCATAAGCCTGGTTGCTAAAATTTGCTAGCTTTATACAGAGAATAATGAAATCTGTTAATTGAACTTAAAGGAAGGATTATGTTTTTGATTTGTGGCTTTAATAAATTTAATATGAATTTTTTAAACAGAGTTGGTTTTGAACAATCTTTTCTGTGCAAAAAGGTCCTATACCGATAAGCTACCACTGACATTTTGTGCTCTTTTGAAGGTCAAAATAACAGAACTTGAAAGAAGTTCATACCTAATACCTTACTGAGAATGTCCTTTTTAAAAATAATCAGGTATTTCCCTCTTTTTCATGACTGTAAATGTGAGTCTGGAGTTGGAGTAGGAGAGAGAAGCAAAAGAGAAGTGGAAAGAGTAGAAGGAAGAGCTTAGAAATGAGGGCATTGTGGGAATAAGGATGGAAGCAAAACTCTCACCCTGCTCCTTGCCTGGCTTGTTGCCAGCTCTAGGGTCTTTTCCACAACCTGTGTCCTTGGCATCCTCATGTTGCCCCTTGGTTGAGCAGGGCTTCTGCTCTGTTAGTCCACGTGGACATTCCTCAGTGGATCTTGGCCAGTCCCATGTTGCTACCCTTCACATCTAGAGTTTTGTCTCTGAGACTTTCTTCCACTGGTACTGACTCGGGCCTCAGCCTGGGCAAAATTCTGATGTGGCTCAGGTGCCTGGGTGTGAATGAAGAGTCCTGGAAAGAGAATTAGGAGTTTTAGGTTGTAGCTCCCACTCAGTAATTTACCAAGTCACAATCTCTTGGAGCCTTGATTTCCCATCTGTGAAACGAGTGTATCTGTCTTACCTTGCTCAGAGAAATTTTAATGATCAGGTAAGTACATACTTAGGCAAGTGCTTGTAAAGTGTTAGGCCTGTGTCATTGTAAAGTAATGTCATTAATAACTAGTATTATGATTAGTTCTGCCTCCAACCTTCCACATACGAACCCTAATGTATTCTCAGGTGCTCTCCTTCCAGCCTCCCTCCCCTCTTCCCCGAATACAACCTGCTCTTTGTATATAATTGCTCTTTATCCCTTAATACTGTTGTTCTTGTTTGCTAGCTGCTATAATGCAATATACCAGAAATGGAATAAGTTTTAAAAAGGGGAATTTAATAAGTTGCTATTTATAGTTCTAAACTCACAAAAATGTCCCAATTAAAGCAAGTCTATAGAAATATCCAATCTAAGGCATCCTGGGATAGATATCTTGGTTCAAGAAGGCCAGTGACGTTCAGGGTCTGATGACGTTCAGGGTTTCTCTCTCAGCTGGAAATGTACATGGAGAACATGGTGATGTCCGCTATTTTCTCTCCAGGCTTCCACTTTCATGAAGCTCCCCGGTGGCCTTCTCCTTCTTCATCTCCAAAGGTCACTGGCTGGTGGGCTCTGTGAGTCTCTCGTCATTCTGTCGTGGTTCTGCAGTTCTCTCCTCATTCTCAAAAGGGAACTGTCTCCAAAAATGTCTCCTCTTTTATAAGATTCTAATAAACTAATCAAGACCATGTAGAATGGGTGGAGACCTGTCCCCATCTAATCAAGTTTAATACCCACAATTGATTAAGTTATATCTCCGTGGAGACAACCTAATCAAGTTTCCAACCTATAGTGCTGAATAGGGATTAGAAGAAGCCGTTACTCCCATAAGATTGATTAGGATTAAAACATGGCTTTTCTAGGGTACATAAATCTTTTCAAACCAGCACAACTATTAAATTATAGATTTATACAATTAATCACAGATAGTTACATCCGCATATTTAATCTTATCTCTATTTGGGTGGTAAAAACATTCAGGTCTTGTTCAAGAAATGTCAGTATCAACCTAGAGTTTAGGGTAAGTAGAGAAGTGAAACTTTCCTTGTGCTCTGAAATCACTGTATTTTGTCCTTGAATTATCCCATCTGAGCTGGAATTCAGAGTGAATCTTTGAATCAATGTTTTAAAGAGAAGCTTTATTTTCTGTATGCACATAGTTGTTGTTTTGTTGGGATCATTTAATTCTGGAGCCAGATGACATGGGTTCAAATCTCAGCTCTCATATTTATTACCTTTATGTCCTTGGGCAGGTTAAATGCTCTTTTCCTCAGTTTTCTTATCTATAAAATGAGAGAAATTACAATACCTATATGTATATGTTTGTTGGGAGGATTAAATAAGTTAATGGGTGCAAAACACTTAGAACAGTGCCTGGCACTTAGCACAATTAGCTGGTATTTAGTACAATCATATGGGAAAAATTCAAACCATCCTGAAATTTAATTAAAAAAATTAAAAACCCCATGTAAGCTCCCCACCTCCCACTTTGACCTCACTCCCCTCTCCATAGGTGACTGTTAATAGTTACCTTGATAATATCCTTGAAGAACTTTTACTGAAATGTATTTTAAATCAAGGGATTATAATATACTCACCACTTGGCACTTTCTCACTTAACCATGTGGCTAGGAGGTATTTTGAGGTCACGGCCTCCAGCTCTACCTGCTCCTTCCCGCAGTCTGCACAGCATGGCCATGCCACGATTTGTTTAACCAATTTCTTATTGATGGATGCTAGGGTTGTTTCCAATTTTTCACTATTACATTCACTTTCTACGTACACTTTTCTTTATGTAATTCAAAACCATCGAGCTGAAGGGCTTTCTCATTTCACCATCGTGGCTCATTTCCTATTAAGTAAAGCCTCTTTCTCAGGTCAACTCTTGCCACACTCTGCAGGGCTGGGCTTTTTTTTCCACAGAAAGAAGAAGTGGAATTATCTGCCCTGGGTCTTAAGAGGAAAAACACCCTCCCCTTTTTTTGGTGATGCCCAAGCTGCCTTGCCCACATGGCACTGCTGGGGCTCCAGAACAGCTCGATAACCTGAGAGACAAAATCAACATCACTTTGGCTCCAGCGGGGTTGACAGTGCTGAGTCCGTTACAGTCCTTCTGGCAACAGACAGCGTGCCTTACCCTGGCGTGCTTCATCATCTCCTTGGAAGAGATATGCATGCCAGAGGGCGCCTGTCTCCTCAGCCTCATCTCAAAATGGGATCAGTGTCCATATAGTTCCTTTGCCAGGAATGCCCTTTCCTCCAGCCTACTCTCTTCCTTTGAATTTTTTCAGCCCAAATGCCTTCTGTGGACCTAGCACCTGTGTGAGGGTGAACCCCTGGGCACAGATCAATGGCCACAAAACTAGTGGTTGTGGCAAAGCTTAAAACAAGTGGTAGTATACCTTAATCCCATATAAATAATGTCATTACAATAGGAGAGGCTTATAAGAGAGGCACTGTAGAATATATTGGAGTTCATTAGAACAGGTGAGAATAACACCCACAACAACAACAAAAAAGAATCAAAGCAAAAGCCTAGTGCTGTGTATCTCAAAATGTGGTCTGGGTACCTGTTAGAAATGCAAATTCTCATCCCCCATCTTTGATCTACAGAATCAGAAATTCTGGGGGTGGGACTCTACAATCTGTGTTTTAACAAATCCTCCAGTGAGTCTGACACTGAAGTTTGAGAATTACTGGTAGCAAAGCAGAAATTTTTGCAACTGAAAGTCTCATGACATGTAAAGCAGGTACCAAGGACTCCAGGTGTTAGTCATGCTTTGCCTTTTTGTTAGCTGCAAACCTGAACCCAACCCACTGCGTTCTGGGCCTGGTGGTAGGAAATGGGGAGACAAATCCAAGTGGTCCTTCACTTTGAGGGAAGATGGGATGCATAGATAAGACAATAATCAAACAGGGTAAGATAGACTCAGTGCCAAAGCAAGCGGTTGAGACCACTAGTTCCCAAATAGGGTTCCCCTGGGGAGGCTTGTTACAAATTCCCTGACCCTATCCTGGGAGATTCTGATTTTGTGGAGTGACTGAGTCTGTACTTTTAAAAAGCTGCTCAGA
The DNA here is from genome assembly GCA_004026745.1 of Myrmecophaga tridactyla. Lineage (NCBI taxonomy): Eukaryota > Metazoa > Chordata > Mammalia > Pilosa > Myrmecophagidae > Myrmecophaga > Myrmecophaga tridactyla. Next base: position 9,291 of record PVIY010047161.1, read on the forward strand.
TGACAACTCTAAAGAGAAGCCTGGTTTGGGAAGCCTGAGTATAAACAGTAGTATTGAGGAAGTTCTGAGTAGAGAGGAGAGAATTCAAGGTGGCTGGCTGGGAAAACCCCACCTAGCAGGGAGGGGTTGCACCTGGCAAGCTCTCCTCCAAGGCCTGTGCTCAGGTCATGCATCTCCTAGAGAACCTGCTTGGGCAGAAGACTTCCAGATGCCCAAGGCCAGAGTTCTGGCTGAAGTCTGGCATCAGGATTTCTCTTCCTACTGGATGGAGAGGCAAGCCTTGTCTGCCAGAGGTAGAGGACGATGGAGGAGGCAAACCAAAGATGGAAGGGAGCATGTGAGGAAGGGCTTCAAGGTACTTGGCAGGCCTTACAGACTGATGGGCTACTAACCAAAAGACTAAAAGCCTACCTTTTCTTTTTTCTTTAAAGGAACTTACACCAGGGAAGGGAGAAGACCATTTAGAAACCTCCAGAAGTGAGTGAGCTCAGACAAGGGTGACACTTATCTGGTCTATACTCCAGAGGTTTTCTGACAGTCGTGGGACCAAGAAAGGAGGCATTGTGTCACGGAGGAGTTGGTGAGAGAGCCATCATTGCCAACGGTTTTCAAAATTTGATTTTAGCAAATTTCTCACATGGAATTTTGAGTTGAAGAACTGCTGATGGGGTTAACATCTTTTCCAGTGCAGGAATCCTCTATACAGCCTGTCTGATATGCAGTTTCTCAGCTCTGGTGGATTGCTGCCAGGGATTGGCAGATCACTCTTCATAAAGATACCCTTTCCATTGCTCCAGCTTTGATCCTCAGAAAGCTCTTCCTTTTATTGAGGGGAAAGTTGCTCCCTAAACTTCTGCCCACTGTACCTAGCTTTTCTTGCTGAAAGCGCTAATACATTTTTCTATATGAAAGCTCTCTTTTTTTAAAAAAAAAAATCTGTTAAAAGCAATCTTCTGTTTACCAGGCAAAAACCTCAGCATTTCTTCCAGTAGATTCTCATGTGACATGGTTACACTCTGTGGGTGGGATATACTCCAGTGCGTCAATGTCTCTTTTAAAATGAGGCTCCTGGAAGAAAACATGGCTCCAGTCAGGATCTGACCAGGGCAGCCAAAAATGGGGCCATTCCATCCCTGCATCTGGATGTTAAATCTCTATCAGTATAATATAGGATTACATTAGTTCCTTTGGCAGCCACTCCACAGTGTGCTCATATAGAATTTTCTGCCAATTAACCCCCTTCCATCTGTTTCCCATTAATAGCTATTAAGTGAATTCTTTCTCACCCTGTACTCATGTGGTTGATATTTCTCAATGTAAGTGCTGGGCTCTATTTTTATTTCCAGAAAATTTCATCTAGTTGATTTTAGTCCAGCCACTCAAAATAAAAAATCTTGATGTATTCTTCAATGGGACTATTTCCCTGCTTAGTTGCTGTTTCAGTTTGCTAATGCTGCCAGAAAGCAACATACCAGAAATGAATTGGCTTTTACAACGGAGATTTATTAGTTTACAAATTTACTGTTCTAAGGCCATGAAAGTATCCAAATTAAGGCATCAACAGGAAGATACTTCCTCTGAAAAAAGTCTGCTGGCATCTGGGGTTCCTCTGTCACATGAGAAGGAACATGGCCAGCATCTGCTGTTCCTTTGCTGTTGGGTTCCCTTGCTTTCAGCCTCTGATTCCAGTGGCTTTCTCTCTGAGTGGCTGTGGGTCCTCTCTTAGCATCTCTGGAATGTTTCTCTCCATGTTATCTTCAATTGTCTCTGTATTTTATGTTCTCATAAAGGACTCCAGTAAAGGATTAAGACCCACCTTGAATGGGCTGGGTCACATCTTAATTGAAGCAACCTAATCAAAAGGTCCCACCCACAATAGGTCTGCCCCCACAGGGATGGATTAAAAGAATATAGCCTTTTCTGGGGTACAGACAGCTTCAAACAAGCACGGGTGCCCTTAATTTTATCTTTTTTTTCTTTGCATGGGCAGACACCGGGAAACAAACCCGGGTCTCCAGTATGGCAGGTGAGAACTCTGCCTGCTGAGCCACCGTGGCCTGCCCTTAATTTTAATGTATTAATTCTGTACATCTGGAAGACAGCTAACATATATGTGGTGCTAAGGAGAGAAGTGGAGACAAGAGACTCTTTTTTTAAAACTTCTATTTACTGAATACTAACTCCATATCAGATACTGTATTGTGCATACACTAACTCATTTAATTCTTAACATTAGCCCATTGAAAATAGATATTAATATCCCATTTTACAAATGAAGAAATTCAGGAGAAAGGACACAGATGTTCTCTTAGTGGTCTTTTTCAGTCATTAGGCTCAGTGATGACTCAGAGTACAAATGCTCTTACACACACACGCACATGTACCAGTTAAACCCCACTTCAAACTTCTCTTAGAAGGTTTGTGCTCAGCTGTGACTGCAAGACTCAAGCTAAGGGAGGGAAAACAGGAAATCTAACTCCTTGCTTCTTCTCCCTAGGGTTTCAGCCTTGTCAGCCTTCAGAAGGAAATGAGGTCAGGTATAGGAATGGACAGAAAAATGAGAACAGCTAGAAAAAGGTAAAGTTGGATTGAAAAAATAAAGCCTAATGGGCATATGATGCTTTGAAATGTGACCTGGTGATTGATACAGGTGAGTCCTGGTTACACAGTTTTGGAATTTGCATATAGGGGCTTTATTAGGCTAGTATATATTTTCTTCCTGGAATTCCTTTTTAGATTCTGTAGGAGGGAATGATGACTAAGTGTGGCATTAACCCCACTTCATCCTACTTGAACTATCTGCACGGCATTTATAACCATATATTTTTCTTAACTTATTTTTCACCACTGAAATATGAGCTTCCTGAGAGCAGGGCCCTATTTATGTTGTTCTCCTCTATATCCCTGTTACCTAGAATAGTGCTTGGCACATATAAAGTGCTTAAGAATTAGATGAATAAATAAAGAATGAATCTAAGTATGACCCAGTTGATGCCCTCCAGAAAACCTAGCACTGGAAAAGGATTATTTACTAACATTGGAAAGGCTGAACAAGGGGCACCTCCAGCACTTATGGGTATAGGTACATTGTTTAAATTATAAGAAAATACTGCTAACATCCTTCCAGTTCCAAACCAAAGCTACATTTTGATAAATTAAAAAACAAATACTGCCCTCTGATGGTAGGTTTTTTTTTTTTTTTTTTTTTTTTTTTTTTTTTTTTTTTTTTTTTTTTTTTTTTTTTTTTTTTTTTTTTTTTTTAAGTTTGGCAGCCACAGCTTAATATCCTAACCAAGGAGCTTGCTTGGGAGGGACTTTAAGAGGCCCAATGTGCCTGCTATGCATAGTCAAGACAATTTTCCTAGCCACTGCTCACCCCTCAACTCTTTCAACTAGATTGTTGCCCCTGAGCTCTTCTTATATGGAAATGCCTGAACCCACTGGGTTAACCTGGCAGTGCTGAGGTGGGCCTGCCTGGAGCTATGGAGGTAACAGTGTGAGATAGACAGTAACCCAGCTTGGGCTAGCTGGGGTTCAGAGGGGATTGACTCTTAATATGGCAATTGTCCTTTGTCTGGCTTCTCAACTTGGCCTCAAGCTTAAAGTTATTTCCTGCTTCCTGTTCCCAGATCCCTGACTAGGTATAAAGGTCTAAGTTTTAAAATATTAATTCATTCCCAGTGAATAAAAAAATATTTGCAATGTCCCCTTGGGGGAATGGTGAGAAAGGGGGAAAATTCTACTTCCCCATTTGGAAAATCCCTGATAGGTCGAGCCCTCAATCGTAGGGTTTGTTCATATGAAACTTATTCCCACAAAGGACAGACTAAGCCTACTTAAAATTAGGCCTAAGGGTCACCCCTAGAGAACCTCTTTTGTTGCTCAGATGTGGCCTATCTCTCTCTCAGCCAACACGGCAAGAAAATTCACTGCCCTCCCCCTCTCTATGTGGCACATGACTCCCAGGGGTGTAAATCTCCCTGGCAAGGGGGGAAAGAAATCCTAGAATGAGCTGGGACTCAGCATCAAGGGATTGAGTAAACCTTCTCTGCCAAAAGGAAGAAGAGAGAAATGACACAAAAGTAAAGTGTCAGTGGCTGAGAGATTTCATACAGAGTCAGTGGATATCCTGAAGGTTATTCTTATGCATTTTATAGATTTCCCCTTTTTAGTTTAAGCTGTATTAGAGAGACTAGAGGGAAGTGCCTGAAACTGTAGAGCTGTGTTCCAGTAGCCATGTTTCTTGAAGATGATTGTATAACGATATAGCTTCTGCCATGTGACTACGTGATTGTTAAACCTTGTGTCTGATGCTCCTTTTATCTATGATATTGACAGATGAGTAAAAAATATGGATTAAAAATAAATAAACAACAGGGGGAAAATGTTAAAATAAATTGAGTAGATTGAAATACCAGTGAACAATGAAAGGGTGTGGTAAGGGGTATAGGAAAAAAAAATAGGGGGGACAAAGGTTAAAATCTATTGAGTAGATGGAAATACTAGTGATCAATGAGAGGGAGGAGTAAGGGGTATAATATGTGTGAGTTTTTTCTTTTTTTTTAAATTTATTTTTCTGGAGTAATGCAAATGTTCTAAAAAAAGATCATGGTGATGAACATGCTACTATGTGATGATATTGTGAGCGATTGACTATATACCATATATGGAATGTTTGTTGTTAAGAATGTTCAGTTTGTATACTGTTTTGGTTTGATAATACAAAATAAAAAAAATAATTAAAAAAAATACATTAGTTCATTCCATCTCAAAGGCATACTCCAAAAGGCTAAAAGGATGTTAATCTCTTTATCATATGGGCTATTGAGTATCAAAGTGCAGTTTTCAAAAAATTAAAAATATAACTCTCATACAAATATAAATGAACACTTGTCCAAAATATTAACTCATTGATGAAGGGTACTAGTAAGATGGTAAAATTTGCTAAAGAGTATTTTGAGGAACTAATTATTTATAGTCATTCAAAAAGAAATGTTGGTATAAGACTGCAAGGTTTGATACAAAAGTGGTTAATGTCACATAGGGAAATAAACCACAACCTTCGAGTTTTCTTTTCCACCAGACAGAAATCTTCAAGTTAATATGTCTTAGTTTGCCAGGGCTGCTGTAACAAGTATCACAGACTGGTTTGCTCAAACAACAGGAATTTATTGTCTCATTTTTAAGGCTAGAAGTCCAAAATCAAGGTGTTGGCAGGATTGTACCTTTTCCCAAACAGGTAGAGTTCTGGTGGTGGCTTGTCAGAAATCCACAACTCAACATTAGCCTCTGTTACATGGCTGTCTCTCTCCCCATCTGTTTCCTAGTACTCGTACTACTGGGTCCAAATTTGCTTATAAGGAAACCAGCCATACTGGATTAAGGCTCACTCTGATTCCATTTGGCCTCATCTTAATGAGTAGGGCTTCAAAGATGCTACCTACAAACGAGTTCATTCACAGGACATGGATTTAGGACTTGAACATATCTTTGTGGGGAACAAGATTCAATTCATAACAACATGTGATTTTCACAGCATCTGGGCTCTGATCAAATAGTAAATCGCAAAACTTAACACAGGTACATTGTCCTAGAAAATTAAATATTCCTTCTGCAAGCTTTTAAACAAAGCCCCATATGACATTGAAAATCTGTATGTCACTCATCTTTTGCCTTATTCCTAAGTTTTGGGTAATTTTTCTTAACAGAAGCTTATATATATTTTAAGTTTTTACCCTCTCCTTTTAGTCTTTTCCCTGTTTTTGGAGTGTTTTAGTACTTTTCAAAGAGTAAACAGTGGATATGAGAGAAGGGAAGCATAAATCTCTCCAATCTTTTTTTTGTTACTAGTTTATAATTCTAATTTCAGGGTGGGGGTGTTTGGTGGAGAGTAGAGGGGAAAGAGATAATGTGAAAAAAGAGATTAAAAGTTTTGGATATAATTATTTTTGAGGATTTTATTAGGGTTTTATTTTTATCCATCCTATGCCTGTGGTTCATTATCAGAAATAACAGAAAACTCTAGTGGTTTTGAGGGTAGAAAATACATCTGACCAAAAAAGTGTAAATTACATAGTATCCAGAATGTAACAATAGAGAAGAGGGACAATGGAATCAACAAATGTTTGATAATGGTGAGGACAGATTGCTTGGCTGTTTAAAATACGTTTTTAAGTAGAAAAGCATTTGGTGCTCTTGCTGTCCTACTGTTAACAAGGGCAAGAGTGGCAAAGAAGCCAACCCTAATGCAATTTGGTAATCTAAAAATTCTTTTACCAGAAACGAAAAGTTCCTGGATCCACAATCATGCATGCCTTGAACATATACTACCAATGCTGTGTTTGTTTTTTTTTGCTTCTAGTAGAGCATGTACAGGAATTTTTTTTCTGACTCTTCTGGTTTGCTAGCTGCTGGAATGCAATATACCAGAAACAGAATGGCTTTTAAAAAGGGGAGTTTAATAAGTTGCTAGTTTACAGTTCTAAGGCTGAGAAAATGTCCCAATTAAAGCAAGTCTGTAGAAATGTCCAATCAAAGGTATCCAGAGAAAGATACCTTGGTTCAAGAAGGCCGATGAAGTTCAGGGTTTCTCTCTCAAATAAGAAGGCACATGGTGAACATAGTTAGGGCTTCTTGCTTAGCTGGGAGCACACATGGCGAACACGGCGTCATCTGCTAACTTTCTCTCCTGGCTTCCTGTTTCATAAAGCTCCCTGGGAGGTGTTTTCCTTCTTCATCTCCAAAGGTCGCTGGCTGGTGGACTCTGCTTCTCGTGGCTGTGTTGTTCTGCTCTCTCAGACTCTCTCTCATTCTCCAAAATGTTTCCACTTTTATAGGACTTCATAAACTAACCTAGACCCACCCAAATGGGTGGAGACACACGTCCAGCTGATCCAATTTAACAACCACTCTTGATTAAATCACATCTCCAGGGAGATGATCTGATTACAGTTTCAAACATACAATACTGAATAGGGATTAGAAGAAATGGCTGCCTTTACAAAATGGGATTAGGATTAAAACATGGCTTTTCTAGGGTACAGACATCACTTCAAACCAACACACTGACATTAAAAAAAATATCAAACTTTCTAAACTTTTATAACTTCATTCTACTCTTTTCATTTCCCTTTTTCTGAACAGCTACTATTAATTCTATTCTTTTACATTTTCTTCTTCAAATTATTGATGTAGTTGCCCAAAACGATGGTAAGCACTGTACATCTACTCAAATGACTTTAAAATCTGGCTGATATTCTTCACCTCTTTGCTCCTCATTAGTGTTCTCAGGATCCTTCAATATCTGAACTATATAGCTCCTTCAGACTCCTTGATTTCACAAAACATCATAACTTTCTTGATTTTATGGACTTCCCTATCAGTTTGATCTGAAAAGTTCAGAGGTCAGATCTCATCAACAGCAGAATTTGCTAAATCTCTGAGCTCTCTTAACTTGGCATTTCCCTTTCCTGACTTGATGGCTTTACCTGCTTTTTCCCAATGTCACCTGCCACAGTTTGCCCCACCTGCCTTGTTGCCATCTTTCTTGGTGCCTTTAATTACTCTCAGCTTTTCCTATTTTATTCAACTTCCTCTTGGCTCCACACAAGTCCATCCAGCCTTAGGTTCCAAGGTCCACTGCTTAATGCTGCCCTTGCCGGCTCCCTTGTCTTTCTAAATCCCGTATACCTTTGCTTTATCCACTGTATCAGTCTCTTCATAGTGGTTTTGAAGCCTGTCCATGAGATGTAGATGAACCATGTTGGCTCCAGAAAGAGAAAAGGCAAATGGAAGAGGCTTGTTCCCTTATTAACAGTTTAGGAGTTTTGGGCTGCAAGAAACAGAAAAACGCCAATTTTTAAATTGGCTTAAACAAAGAGGAAATTTATTATTTCGTATAGCAAAATGTTCAAAGGCTCTAGGTGCAATACCCCAGGGCTCTGCCTCTACCTTTCTGTAATTCTTTTGGTTTTGCCCTCATTAACGACTGGCCTCATCCTGAGGCTGGCTATAAAATAGCTGCAGTGTTTCCAGGTGCCGTATTCAGACACAACCACATCCAGAGAAAGAGAGAGGAGCTTTCTTCTAGGTACAGAGAAAACCTCACCTCCATGCCCCTGCAGATGCCCTTTCACATCTCGTTGGCCAGAACTGGGTAGCATGCCCATCTCTAAACCAATAATAGACAACCAAATGGGACACTGGGATTTATTTAGGCCATTCAGAATTTGTCTCTGGAGCTGAGACTTGCGTATAAGGGGTTACACCTAAACAATTCAAATTGGGTTCCTAATCACAAAGAAAGGGGAAATAATATTTTGTTGGATAGGTAACCAACAGGATCTGCTATAGTGTGAGATGATGAACCATTTCAATGGTGAATCATTGAGAGAAGGACTTTGTACACATAAAAGTTAACGTTTTTTAAGTTTGAAGTTTGATTGTTAATTCAATCATTAACACTTTCTAGTAAATGTGACCACTGAATCTTTTAGTTTGTTTTTTGGGGCAAGGCAGTGAGAATGGGGGATTGCCTTCTTAGTCTGTAATTCCAGGATTGTAGATTTTTTTATTTCCACGGTCTACTTTCTCCATCTGTACTGAGCCCATCCAACTTCACCTTTCAGTTCATACAAAGGTCCTTCTCTCACCTCCCATATTCACTCTAACTTCCCACTCTTTCCCGCAGTTCCTCCCCAGTCTCACTCTAATCAGATGACTGCCTTGTCCTTGA
>PVIY010047162.1:0-17928 GCA_004026745.1 Myrmecophaga tridactyla
ATCACATTCAGATATATATTTCAGTGCTGTTAATTAATTACAGTCATAATGTTGTCTTACTATCACCACCATCCATTACCAAAACGTTTCCATTATTCTGAATAGGAAGGCTATACGTTTTAAGCCTTAACTTCCAATTCCCTACATACACCATCTCCTGGTAATCTTTAATTTAGACTGACTCCATGAGTTTGCTTATTCTAATTATTTCAAATCAGTGAGATTATACAATATTTGTCTTTCTGTTTCTGGCTTATTTCATGCCACAAAATGTCTTCAAGTTTCATTCATATTGTTGCATATATCAGAACTTTATTTCTTTTTGCAGCTGAACAATATTCCATTGTGTTCTAGTTTGCTAGCTGCTGGAATGCAATATACCAGAAATGGAATGGCTTTTAACAAGGGGAATTCAATGAGTTGCTAGTTTACAGTTCTAAGGCCGAGAAAATGTCCCAATTACAACAAGTCTACAGAAATGTCCAGTCACATGCATCCAGGGAAAGATACCTTGATTCAAGAAGGCCGATGAAGTTCAGGGTCTCTCTCTCAAGTGAGAAGGCATATGGCGAACACAATCAGAGCTTCTCTCTCAGCTGGAAGGGCACATGGAGAACATGGCATTGTCATGTGCTAGTTTTCTCTCCTGGCTTCTGGTTTCATGAAGCTCCCCGGGAGGCGTTTTCCTTCTTCATCTCCAAAGGTTGCTGGCTCATGGACTCTCTGCATCTCATGGCTACATCGTTCTGCTCTCTCTGGATCTCTCATTCTCCAAAATATTTCCTCTTTTATAGGACTCCAATAAACCAATCAAGACCCACACAAATGGGTGGAGACATGTTGTCCCCTAATCCAGTTTAACAACCATTCTTGACTAAATCACATCATCCAGGGAGATGATCTCATTACAGTTCCAAACATATAGTTTTGAATAGAGATTATTCTACCTTTATGAAATGGGACTTATATTAAAACATGGCTTTTCTTAGGGGGCATACTTCCTTTCAAACCAGCACACATTGTATGTATATGACACATTTTATTTATCCATTCATTGGTTGACAGATAACTTGAGTCACTTCCATCTTTTGGCAATTGTGAATAATGCTATTAATACTGGGGTACAAATATCAGTCCAAGTCCCTGCTTTCAATTCTTTTGGGTATATACCTAACAGTGGGATTGCTGGATCATATAGTATTCTATACTCAGCTTTCTGAGGAACCACCAAACTGTCTTCCACAGCAGCTGCACCATTTTACATTGCCACAACAATGAATGGGTGTTTCGATTTCTCCACATTCTCTCCAACACTTGCTATTTTCCACTTTTTTTAAATAGCAGCCATTCAAATCAGTGTGAAATGGTATCTCAGGGTGGTTGTGATTTGCATTTCCCTGATAGCTCATGATGTTGAATATCTTTTCCTGTGCTTTCTGGCCATTTGTGCATCTTCTCTGGAGAGTTGTCTGTTGAAGTTTTTTGCCATAACCCTTTCTCTGATAGTGACTCCTATCCGCCACCAGCCCACTGCCTTAATTGTAGCAAGTAATTTTACTCCCCTGACCTCAGCTATCAAAAGGAGTGGATGGCCTGACTCCTCGGGGGAAGCAGATTGTTTTTTCTGAGAATCTCAAATTCTGGAGCTTTGGACAAACATAAGCACAGAGATGCAGAGAAAGCCAGTTCTCCAAGAGAAGAATAGTGCAGAAAGAAAGAAAAGCAAACAAGGGACTATGTAGCCAGTCTTAAAGAGGAAGAATGGAGAGAACCATTTTTGATGGTTTCCTAGTTTCGAGACTTCCTAGACTTTGGCTGCCTTTTCTTCCCTAGGTTTCATAATATTTATACTAAAATTTAACAGCGTAATGTTCTTTAATAAATACTATTATTATTTTTTTTTTATTTATTAGTTTAACGAGTTTCTGAACTTTGTACCAGAAAGAATTTTGACTAAGACACTGATAACAAAATACCACAAAAATTTGCTATCTGGACCAAATTCCATTCTGTACACAGCACAGAGCCTGGCATAAAGCATTGTACTTGATGAAAGTTTGTTGTCTGACTGAATGACTGAAAAATGCCAACAATTTATCAGTCAGTTAGAATAAATGGCTTGGTCAGAAAATTTTTTGTGAGCAGGTTTTTAATGGTGGGAAGAGGGGGAGAAAATCAAGTATTGGGAGGCCTATTTCTCTATGGGGGGGAGGAGTAACTGCCAAAGAAATAAAGGGAGGACTCTGAACCATGAAATCAAACAAAATTACCGGTGTCTGTGGAACATCTAAACAGTACAGGGCTGGGTGTCAGGCACTATGAGAGAATTAGAAGACACAATCTTTGTTCTCTACCAGTTTGGATGCAAACTTAGCCTGCTCCCCCCTTTTGTTTAGGATCAGGGCAGATGGAATAGGGTGAGTGGATGTAGAAAACCAGAAATTTGTCCCTCCCTTCCTTCTGGTAAGGTTTTATTTGACTTTCTGTGCAGTGGAAACTTAGCCAGCGACAGTCGGCACTCAAACAAAGTAGGTTGCTATGTTTTCATCATCTCAGTTCACATTGGAAATGTGTCTATTTTCTGAAAAACCATTGAAGTCAATTTACATTTCTCATTACCATTTAGGAAAAGAGGGACTGCAGTTGACTGTAACAGATAAAGGCCAATTGCTTATTTTTCAATCAATTCTTATTGATTTGGGAGACTCAGGACCCTTAATTGTATGTGTGCTTCATCTTCCAATTGGAAATTTCTACTTCATCTGACAAATAGATTCCAGTTTCAATTACAATGCAGCAGCGTTACTGTGCATTGTAGGAAGAGGCTTTAAGTCTTACAAATAGCTGAGAAGAGAATCTACAAAACAAGTGGACTTTCTTTTGCAGATATGAATTGCCTTGACTGGCAGTGCACCCTGAAACCGAACTGCCTGGGTTTGAATCTCAGTGTAGTCATTTATGACCTTTGGAACCCTGGACAAACTATTTCACTCCTTGATGTCTCAGTCTCTTCATCTATGAAATGGGATAACAGTAGTAGCATCTGCCTTAAGGGGTTTTTGTGAAGATTAAATGAGGCTAATTCATAGAAAGCATTTAGCTCTGAGCCTGGCCCCCCTTTTTACTTTCTCCTCGGGGGTCAAAGTCCAGGCTTCAGCTAGTCTCTTTGTTTTAACTGAACCAGTTAAGACTCATTTCATTTTCCTTGAGTTCTTTTAATTTGTTAGAATATATTTTTATATGTCCACCCTTTAACATTTCTTTTCATACTACAGATAAAATTTTGTACACTGTTTTTATTCACATATCACTTTTCTTTTCATTTTACTCCATTTGCAAATGATTGTAGATTTGTTCTTTATCTGTGCTATATACCTCTCATAATGTGTATATCACAAAGCTTTGCTTGGAATTGATTCACAGATATGGGAACAATGGGATAAAAGATATGAATTATTTTTAGGATTATGACACAGACTTCTAGTAGTTTGGTAGAAGTCTATACTGGAAATTTTCTTTAATTCCACCTTTTAAATCCCTATCTTATTTTGGTATATCACATGAAACGCAGCATTTAAAATGTTATTTTTCCCCAGTATGCATACCTATATCTATTTCATCCATGACTACTTCATTATATAGCTCTAAAAGAAAAGGATTTATTTTAGCATAACCAAAGCAACATCATCACGTCTAAAATTTTTCTTAAAACTTTTTGAGTTAATTGCAAATTTGCATGCAGTTGTAGAAAATAACGCAAAATGATTCGAAATACCCTTAACCTAGTTTTCTCCAAAAGTATCTTGCATAACTATTGTACAGTGTAACAACCAGAACATTGACATCGATACAGTACCTCACAGTAATATTACATTAATAGTACAGTCCATACAGTATATCTAAAAACTTTAATAATACTTTTTAAATTCATTAAGTATGCAGTGAGAGCCAAATTTCTGCCTTATCTCAGAATTTTTTTCCCAGTTTGTTTGTTATAATCAGGATTCTTAAAAATGTTATTAATATTTGCTGCCTTCTACAGCATAGCAGACATATGTATATTGCAAGCCCTGTCCACACTAAGAGTGACCCTGGGAAAGGACAGATGTATACAGAGACTTGAGAGCCTCACCTAGTCACAATATCATCCCCATTTTAAAGATGATAAAACTGAAATGCATGAACGAAAAGTCCTTGAGCAAGGTCCCATGAACAGCAAGTGTCAGAGCTGGAATTCTAATCTGAGTCTTTTCCATGTTTTCTGTGATAGCATGCAAGATCCATGGTGAAAATTTCTTCTTCAACAGATTGTTTACAAGTTGTAAGACTGTTAGGACTTGCTCCATTTTGAAAGGATTGTGTGCCCTAGAAAAGCTGTATTTTAATCCTGATCCATCTTATGGAGGCAACCATTTCTTTTAATCTCTATTCAGCACTATAGGTTGGAAAACTTGATTAGATTATCTCCAGGGAGATGTGACGCTCTCGATTGTGGATATTAACCTTTGATTGGAGGAGGATGTGACTCCACCCATTTCAGGTGGGGTTTGATTGGTAAACTGGAATCCTTCAGAAGAGGAAACATTTTGGAAAAAACCTCGGAACCATGAGAATCACAAAAGCCCACACAGCCAGAGACATTTGGAGATGAAGAAGGAAAATGCCCCTGGGGGAGCTTCATGAAACCAGAAGCCAGGAGAGAAAGCTAGCACACTTTGCCATGTGCCCCTCCAGCTGACAGGGAAATCCTGAACATCATCAACCTTCTTGAACCAAGGTATCTTTCCCTGATATCTTAATTTAGACATTTTTATAGACTTGCTTTATTGGGACATTTTCATGGCCATGGGACTGTAAACTTGCAACTTAGTAAATTCCCCCTTTAAAAAGCTGTTCTGTTTCTAGTATATCGCATTCCAGCAGCTAGCAAACTAGAACAGGACTCAAGCATTTTTACCACAGCTTAATATGTTCTCTCATGTGAAGGAGTTAGTTGGACTGGAGGTGAAAGGACATGGGTTTTGGCCTTAAGGAACTAGTAGCCACGAACTTCAGGTTTGTCATTTAACTTATTTGAAATTCTCTATCTCATCTAAACAGGAGGGATATGAGTGCCCATTTTATAGTTGTATTGGCTTATGACATGAGATAATATCTGTGAAGCTGCCCAGCCCCTAACAGTACTCAATACATTCAAGTTCGACTTGAAGGCTTGGCAACTAGCAGAAACAAATGTTATAGGAAATGTTATTCAATGTTAGCAATGAGGCTGAAAATTTGAAGACCTCCTTTCCTTTTTTTCAATTCCCCAGGGTTATTTTAATTTTCTCAAAGCAAGAGCAAAGGTTGACCAAGGGGCCCCTCTCTTTTGTACAAGAAGCCGAGGACTAAGCCCTGCCACTCATCTCCATCCCCTATACCCTCACCCTTTTGGCCCCAAACTTTTACAGTTTGGTGCTGACACGTGCTCAAGAAACCAAAGCTGATCACCAGGGCTTCCGTGCTTGGTTCCTAACGAGCCGCTTGTGGTTTCAGCTAGAGCCAGTTTAACATCAATGAGACCTTTGTGGATCATTTTGTTCTGTTTTTCTTAGAAGCAAAATGCCAGCTTGGTCAAGATCTAGAAACGTGCTGTTCCTCTGTAATGGGATATGCATTTAAATGAGAGCTGTGCAAGTTCAAAGGTATTCATGCTAGCATCAGATGCAGCAAACCAGTGGGAAAACCTCCCAAGTCCTCCAGAATCTCTGAGCCTAAGAGGCTTTAGGGGCTGGAGGCCTGACTGGTTAAGAACAGCATGCTTTTAATGTAGATATTTTGTTTTTGCTCCACCACTGGCAATAAAACATTGCAAATAAATCCCATTATTTGTTTCCTTCCTTTCTAGCTTGTTATTTCCACACTTATGATTTGAGAAAGATATTGTTTCCAAACTTTGGTTATAAAGCTAAAATTTCTTTCATGACACCTGCTACAACGTATTTTTTTTAAATTTCATTATAAAAGAAGAGTTCCTTTATTATGTAATTCAGAACTCAAAAACATCAATTATTTTACAGTGTAATTCAATGCCTAAATGCATCCACTTTTCTTTATTAGCCTCTAATCTTGGGATTTGCAAAATGAATACTAGAGTACAATTTGGGGTTAGGGATTTCGGAACATCGTTGACATTTTGGGAAAGGCTTTAGGATGATTTTATTTGAGATGTTGTTGAAATCTGGTGGTACTGTTAGAAGTATTCTCTACAAGTTTTTTATTTAATTATTTTAAAATGATTTAAAGATTTTCTGTAGGAAAAGAACAAAAACTCTTTCAACAAAGGCCCCCTTTGTATTTTAATACAAATCAGTATAATGTGGATAGTTCACTCATATTTCTAAGTATAATGCTGCATAAAATTAGTGGCATATCTGGGAGGTGCGACAGTGACTCAGTGGCAGAATTCTCGCCTGCCATTCCGGAGACCCAGGTTTGATCCTGGTGCCTGTCCATGCAAAAAAAAATATATATATATATATATATATTTATATATATATAGTGTATATCTCATCTTATCCTTCACTTACACTAATCTCACTTCTGAAAAGGTCAAAGGGAAGGATACACTGACTGTCGAAAGTAGACCCAGAAACTTCCAAATATTTAAAGAAAAGCTGAGACTCTAAAGCCATGCAGGATACAGAATTCTGAAGAAAGTATTACTCAAGCTTGAGAAAAGCCTCCATATCAATAGCATTGAAAGAATAAGAACCTTAAATAGTTACCTTCTCTCTTGGGTCTCCATGCTGGCACACTGGACAGTATTGCCCGGTGGAAGCAAGCTCGACTAGTAAAGGAAGAAAGCTGGAGGCCATCTTGGGAGCCATTGGTCCCTGCCTTGCTTATAAGATGCTCAATAGTACATCACTCCCTTGCTTCATACATATATTTCTATCTGATTTATGGATTGCTTGCCCCTAAATAAGTCAATGTAACAACCGTTGACATTTCTCTACCTGTGAGAAGTCCTGAGTAACTAAACATGACTACTTCCTTCCCATTTTTGTTTTCTGATAATGTGCAGACCAGAGGACAAAGGAAGGAGATGAGGGAAAGGGAAGAGAGAAGAGCAGCTCTTTATCCCATACCACAGTTGGGGGGGGGCTTACTGTCTGTAGCTCAGAGTAAGAATGATGAGACGGGATGTCTGCTAACTTGAATCCCTTCACAGACTGAGGGGCACATGCTTCTAATCCAGGAGAGAATCAGAAGGCATCTCTCTCCTCAGGCCAGATGGTAGGTGCTCCACCACTGAATAAGCGCACCGACAATCCATATTTTAAGAGTCTGGCAAGCCCTTGACTGTACTACTAAAACTCTGATAAAAACAGGCATTTTCTGACAACCTCAGGAATGGTGAGTAGGTTATGAAAATGAAGACTGACTTAGAAGGGAAAAGGCTCTGCTATTTTTGATGTTGAAAAATAGATATCTGGAAGGCGAGAGAAAGGAGATGAGGTTAGGAGACCTGCCAGCCATTTAACTGAAGCCAGTGAAAAAGAGAGACAAGAAAGTGGAACATCAGGCCGAGGTTTCAGGCCCTTGTGATTTAATATTCCTTCCACCAAGTGCTTGAGGAAGTCAGGCCAGCAAAATAATGAAAGCAGCACCAAAAAAAAAAAAAAAAAGCTTGGATCAGGAAGACTGTGAAGCATACCAATGAACCCCAGAAAAAACGCACTTCTGGGTGCCAGGATGTCCTGAAAGGGAGTGAGCAATGTTCTGATGGTTCTTTACTTACAGAGGCTCTGGGATAAAAAGGATTGTTCAAACATCTAGGCTCCACTTTTCTGTGGCCTTCGAGTGCAGGATAAAAGGTCAGGTACATTGGAACTTGGAAGGATAATGGGTCCATTTACAAACCATGCATTCCATTCCCTTGTGGGCTCTTAGCCAATAGAGAGTTTCAACATATTCAGGATGATCTAGTGATTATAGTCTCCAAAGGTGAAGAAATGGAGTAAGGGTGTGGACTTAGTGAATCCTGGGCATCTCTCACTCTCTCTTTCTCTTTGCGTATGTGTGTGTGTGTGGTTTTAAGGGCAAGTGTTTCCTCGGTGTTTGCTGGGGAAAGCTTTAGTCTTCTCAAGATTATTTTAAATATGGGAGATGGAGTAGCATGATGGTGCCAGGGGCCTGGCCTTTTTTCAGGGTAATGGGGCAGCTAGTTCAAGTACCACCTGGTGCTCAGCTCTACCTGACTAAATATTCTACCTTCCTAACTCTGGAGCCTGGGTGGAGGGGAGAGATGTAGAAAACCAGATAGAATCAGGAATTTGCATAGAGAAAAGCCACAGGTTTCCAAAAGGACATTAACAGGGGCCCCAGTCCAACTTCTGCAACTCCTCCAACTTCTAACATGAGTGGATAATGTGGACCTGTGGAATGTGAGCCAGGCAGGGCCTCCCACATGGATGGTTTCTTCTGAGCCTGGTGCTGCTGGCATATGTCTTGAGTTGGTCTTCGGCCTGCTTTAGGGTATATGTAAAGTCTTTTGCATAGGGTGTTAGCTTGCTGTCTACCTCATAGCATCCAGTCATTCATGGAAGTGGCTGAATGGGTGGAAAGAGCTCCTAGGCTAGTATTGTGGCTCCTGACTTCAACTGAAGTTGTTACTTCTTTATGAAGTAAAGGTTCTCTGCTACAACTGATATACTGACATACTAAGCTCAAGGAGTGGATGACATGGCCCTCTTGAACTGAAATTTGGGCATATTTTGGGATTTGGGTTGGTAAGTAGAGAATAAATCCTTATCATATCTAGCAAACTTCATAACCATTGGCCATCCTTGATTAAAAAGAAATCCTCACACTGCATATCATGTAGAAAATTAGGTTAAATATATGGATATGCAAGGATGCCTGACGTGGGGCTTCATGCTACTAGCATTTTGGACCATTTTACACAAAGGAATGCTTGACAGGGGAAGACTTACTGTCCACCTCTTGGCTTCCCCCTTTCCACCAAGTACAGTCCATGCAATGGATTTGGAGCTCAGGACTGGAGATGAAATCCACTTTGAGTAGTTCTGATGGTGCTGATGATTAAGGAATATGCTAGATTCTGAATTCAAGTCATAACTCCACTTTCTACTCTAGGCACAGTCTACACTTTTAGATTGAGAGAAGTGGCAGCATGAAAATGGTTCTGAAACTCCACAGTGGCTGCTATGGCTTTGTCATAGTTTTTAAAAGAGAGTTAGGAAAATTTGTTTCGATTGCAGTACAGTGTTCAATACGGGGTGGGGGTGGGAGGTCGTGGGTAAGGGATGTAAGGTTTTTCTCTTTTTTCTTTTTATTTCTTTTTCTGGATTGATGCAAATGTTCTAAAAATGATCATGATGATGTGTACACAACTATGTGATGATATTGTGAGCCACTGATTGTATATCTTGGATGGACTATATGGTGTGTGGAGATATCTCAATATTTTTAATAAAAATATTTTTAAAAGACAGAATCAGGGCTCAAGATGCTTCAGAAAATTGGACAAGGCTGAATGGACATCTGAAGAGATAAGTTTGGGAGCAGGTAGAGGCCAAGAGAAAGATCCAAAAGAGTTTTCAAGAAGGCGCAGGCAAGTCTGAGTGTTTGAGGAACAAACCTTAGAAACATCATGAGGACACAGATGGAGGATCTTTCATGAATATTTTCTGTTAGGGTTATTTTAAGTCTTCATAAACCCTAAGAAATCTTATTTTTAGAGTGCTCACACCACACAGCATTAAACATTAATATGCACCCACATCCAAAACCTTTAAAATTTATTGTAAATAAAGTGACAAGATTTTTATAATTGGCTTTCAAAATTACTTGACATCAAAGAATGCAGTTACTTTATGATTGGCTGTGATTCCTTCAAAATCATCATGCATTCAAATGAATTCTAAAATATGTGCTGCTAATTGTTTTCAAATTGTAGTGAAATTCTACAAATAGTTAATGATTAATGAAAATGAGAAGTGTAACATTTAAATAGGCATTTAATTAAAATTTATTAATTTTGAATTTTCAGTGTTCCTTTTGTACTTTAGAAGCAATAACATTTTTTTTAAGGGGCCCAGCATTTTTGTGGTTCCCTGAATAGCTCACAGGCTCTTGTCATTGTGCCTATCATGCCAGCTGCATACAGCAGCAGTTCCCACTACCCCAAGGAAGAGAGTTGCTAAGTCAGTTTGCACAGTTGGGTGCAGTTTGGAAGGAAAGTTCTTGGACAATGTGAACAAGTGACCTGTTGTTTTATCTTCAGTTATAAAATGGTGCTTTTCCCCCTAGGGTTCAGTCGATCGCATGGCTGATTGACAGGAAGGGAGTGGGTTGAATATCTTCTGCTCACTGGACAAACAGGTTTGTGCCCTAAGAGGCACTGGGAAATTCTGAGCAATGTCTTGTCAAAGCAGGAGGGGCATTTATTTGTTTGTGTTCTACCTTGTTTTATAAATAATCTCATGTGGCTTGTTATAAATACACATTTAACATATGGAAAAAATGTCATTCTCTTAACCCATGAAGAGTCTTCGTCTAGAAAGTCCTTTGAAAAGTCACTTGGAATGAAGAAATGAAGCATAGACTTTGGGGCCTACTGGGGTCCAGGCCTTGAGATAGAGCTGCTGATTTACCTAACAAAAGGCTGATGAATTGTAAATACCTATGGGAATATCCAAGTAGGATGGAATAGGAGCCAGGAAATCTGGACCTGGCAAGGGTGCCTAGCATAGTTGAGAGTTTGGAGACGAGATGGGCTTCGCTAGAACTATCAAATGGTGTGCTGTGGGTTGTTTCTGGCAAGCTCAAAGAGAAGAACAAGGGGAAACACACATCTAAGTTATAAAAGGAAAAGAGGTGGTATAGAACAGAATAGGCATTCTGGAAAAGGGGAACACAGAATGCAGAGGAACCTACTGAAATTTAAACTCTGATTGGTCCATACATAAGTTTTATAAAATTCAGCAGTGATTAATTATAAGCTCTTTAATAAGATGTGCAATACAGAAATGGAATGGCTTTTAAAAAGGGTAACTTATTAAATTGGAAGTTTACAATTCTAAGGCCATATAAATGTCCAAACTAAGGTGTCCAGGAAAAGATACTTTGACTCAAGAAAAGTTGATGGGTCTAGAATACCTCTGTCAGCTGGAAAGGCACATGGCGACATCTGCTAGCTTTCTCTTCTCATTTCATAAAGCTTTCCCAGGGGAGTTTTCCTTCTACATCTCCAGTGATCTCTGGCTTGGGGGTTCTGTTGGTTCTTTAGTCTAGTCATAGGTCTGGAAGAAAAGAGGGGTGGTAGGGGTGGGTCAAGAAAAGAATTAGAAGTGTCTTTCAAGCCAATTACCTCAGGGCATTCCTTTGCAGTTTCATCTGGTGAAAGAGAATTATTCATTCCAGAGGAGCAAGAGCTGTTTCCCCATGAGAGGTAGTTATATGCCTTGCAGGCATTGAAGGATCAATCTCTTCAGGTGGAGGTTGGATGTCTAACTCCTCAGGGTGACTGGTGGTTGGGAAGTCATTTCTTCAAGTTAGGATGGACCTCAGGTAGGCTGGAGGTGAGGTAGCTGTGTTCTCAGGGCAGACCATTACAAGTTTATCTATAAAAGACTCAGTATAATCTAGGGTTTCAATGTCTCCACGGTCATCATTTTCAATCCCTGTGTTGCCAACCCATTTTCAGGATCCCACTCCTTTCCAATCAATGCCCTCACTTTAACAACAGACAGCCTGCAAGATTGAGATTTCAGTTTGCGTTGTAAATCTGCTACTCTAACAATGAGACTCTGGGTCTGATTTTCAGAGATCTAAAGTCTGCAGCTACAAGAAATAAAATTTTCCTTCAGGGCACTCAGAAACTTTTACATCTTTCACATGGTGCTTAAGCTCATCCCTTTCTTTTATAACTGTATCAGCAAATTTAGGAACAACTAGCCAACATCATCACCCCTTTTAACCCCACAAAACTCTGTTAAAGTGCCAAAAACATTCTCACCCAGAGCCCTACCTCACATAAGTGTACTATTAGAAGAATCAAATGGTGATATTTTGCACATCTCTCTTACCAACTCAACCCATGAACTCTCCATGCCATCTTGATTACTGGAAATATCGTAATTAGTGCCTTTGAGTCTAATCAAAGTAGAAAACCAATTGTAAAAATCCATTTTTAAGATTCTGTTTCTCAAGAACCACTCCCTGTAGCAAGCTGTATTAGTTAGGGTTCTCTAGAGAAACAGAACCAACAGGAGATATCTGTAAATATGAGATTTGTAAAAATGTCTCACACAACCATGGGAAAGAGTCCAAATCTATAGGGTAGGCCATGAACTGGCAGCTCCAATGAAGGCTCTCAATGAACTCCCAGGAGAGGCTGGCTAGCTGAAGCAGAAAAAGAGATTATCTTCTGAATTCTCCTTAAAAACCTTCAGATCATTAGATTAAGTGTCACTTATTGCAGAAGACACTCCCTTTAGCTGATTGCAGATGTAATCAGCTGTGGATGGAACCAATATGCTCATGATTTAAGTCCGTGAAATGTCCTCACAGCAATAAAAAGGCCTAAGCTTGCTTGTCCAGACAACAGGTCACCGACACCTGGCCAAGTTGACATATGAACTTGATCAATTCTCTTTCCCTTATAATTCCATTTCCTCTCTTCATATGCTCCTCCTTTTCTGTTAATGGTTAATTAATTTTATCAATAACTTGACTAAGTCATTTTTGATTCTTTCATTCTTATTCTCCATGTCCAAACAGTTGACAAATACTATCATTCCTACCTTGGAAATGTGTCTCTCATTTTATTAATTTCCCATTGCTGCTGTAAGAAATAATCACAAATTCATTGGCTTAAAACATCATGAATTTATTGCTTTCAGTTCTGAAGGTCAGAAGTCTGAAATGGGTCTCATAGGGCTGAAGTAAAATCAAGGTGTCGGCAGGTCCTCAGGCCTGATGGAGAATCTATGGGATAATCTGTTTCCTTGCCTTTTGTAGCTTCTAGAAGCCACATGCATCCCTTGGTTTGTGGTTCCTTCCTCTATTTTCAAAGCCAACAGGGTAGCAATGTCTTTTTTCTCTGACCTCTGTCTCCTTCCTAGCATTTTCTCTCAATGACACTGACCCTCATGCCTCCCTCTTAGAAGGACCTACCCAGATAATCCAGGATAAACTTACTGTCTCAAAATTTTTAACATAATCCCTTTTGCCTTCTAAGAGAACACATTCACAGGTTCTAGGGATTAGGGCATGGACATCTTTAGGGAACCATTATTTAGTCCACTATATACATCCTTTGCCATCTTGCCTCTTTTGTTGCCATCAGAATTGCTTTACCTCATGCCTAGAATATTATAATAGCCTCCTAACCATACTCTCCATCTTCTGTACCCCACTCCTCCAACCCTATATACAAATTGCTTCTTGTTATCTTCCTAAAGCTGAGGTCTGCTCACTTTTATCCCTTTTTCAAAGCCATTCAAAGACTGTTTGCTGCACACTGAAAAACCTTGACAAATCCTCAGCCTTTAATGCTGTGATTTCCTATTTCCCGCTCCCCCCCCCCACAGAAGCTCAGCCACGTATCCCACACACCAGCTCTACTCACTATTCCCTCAATGTGCGCTGAACTTCCTCAAATATTCTCTTCTGCTTATACTGTCTCTTCCATGTATCCTTTTCTTCCATTTCCCTACCTTGTTGGCTGAAGTTCAGAATTTTACTTAGTAACCAAATGAAATCGCCTCTCTTCCATGACCCCTAGATCCTTTCAGTCTTCATCTATTTTTCTATCTCTTTTTCTCTGAAGAAACTCTGTAGACATTTCTACAATGGTTTAACTGTCACTCTCCCCAGAGTGTGAAGATCTGATGAACAGGGACCATAACTTGTGGATTTTTCTAGACCTCATGGCACTTAATGCAATGTGTTCCTCATTAGAGAGTGTGAACACATATTTGTTTTATTGAATTTTTGAGGATTTCCCTTTTAGGGATAGCCAGAGGAGTTATAGAGATGGCTTTAAGATGCATTTTTTAAAAAGAAGTATTATGACAAATGCAAAAGTTTGCATATTTTTGATCTACTAGTTTTGTGGCTGCAGAAAGTCTTCCCCCTTCTCCAGATCATGCCTTCTCAAGGAGGGTTAGCATGGTGGGAAAAGTCCCCTAGTTCTTTCCCAATCCCTTTGCCCTCCAATAGTGTTTCATATCTGTTTTGTCATTTGTGAGCCTCAGATACAGTGCCAAGGGTCTCTTGTCCTCCAACAGATACTTCTGTTCAATTCTGCCTGCAATGAATTATTCCTCTCAGTTACTTGTCCAGTATTTAAT
The DNA here is from genome assembly GCA_004026745.1 of Myrmecophaga tridactyla. Taxonomy (NCBI): domain Eukaryota; kingdom Metazoa; phylum Chordata; class Mammalia; order Pilosa; family Myrmecophagidae; genus Myrmecophaga; species Myrmecophaga tridactyla. The sequence continues at coordinate 14,364 of PVIY010047162.1, forward strand.
TTCCCTATTTCTGAGCTATTTTGAAGGTGAGGAAGGCCTATCTGATCTCCCAGGGGGCTGGATACCAGCAGAGTAATTAGCTAGGCTTCATGCCAACGCAAGGCTTTGATCTGGAAACCCATAAGCCCCAGTTTCAATATGGTGGTGGAAGAAGGCGCTGGGCTAGAGAAGAATGCTCTAGGCTCTTCTTTCAAAACTGCACAAACATTAGCCCAGACAGGTTGACAATTAGAGAACTACATAAAGTGGTTGCTAACAAAAAGAGAGAGATTTATTGGTTCATTAAATTAGTCAAACACTGACAATGTGTCAGTGGCTTCACAGAAAATTTAAACTGAAGAAGCCTGTATTCAAAGGCGATAAGGCAGATACATTTATTGAATTGTGAATGGCATTTCTCTGGGCACAAGGAAGTTCAATGTGAACAAATATGCTTCTGTTAGGATGTTTGTGACCGTAATGAAAGCGGGTATCAGGAAAAGCCAACTGCATTTTTTCCATCCAAAAAAGAAGAAAATCAAGGAGGAGAAGAAAAGTGGTATGACATATAAAAGGCAAATTTGACCCGAAGACACATTCTGGTTTTGTGGTCACAAGCTTAAATACAAAAGATTTCTGTTGGAGTAAGGTTTGAAAGGCTGACAAGAAATAAAGCAGCCTCAGAAAGCTGTCTGTCTATGTGAAATGCTTTGCTGGCACCAGCCCGGAATGTGGCAGCTGCATTTGGTATCCAACAGGGAGCTATAGATTTTTACTAATACTCTTGGAGAAAGAGATTGGCAAATGCCCTCTAAGATTGGCAAATACTCTCCTATATGCTCAGGAGGTTGGTTTGGCTGCCAGGGAAGCTTGTGGAACCCCAAAGGATGTCACAGCACTTCCCTAGTGCCTTTCCTTCATGGTGGTTTGGCTGTAGCTTTTAAACTGGTGAGTGAATCATAGTGAAATTGCAAAGTAGTCTCATTAGGTTGGATGGATTGAAGTGACTTATAACGTTTGACAATGTGGACATGGTGTGGGGGGGGTTGTGGTGGCTGGCAGCAGGCTTGGACATGTTCAGTTCCTGGTCTTTGTGGGAGACTGGAAGGGATTCTGGGACAGACACTCTGTCTTCAAAATATACCCCTGCTGGCCTGCCATGAAGCTTTTATCTCCGCATTTAAATGTCCACTGGCTAAGACTAAGAGGTCTTTAACAACCAATAAAAGGCCAGAGCTCCTGGAAGGAGTTGCACATTAAATTGCATTTACAATTCAGAGAATTCCCTTCAAACCTGTCTCCTTCCTATGTCCCTAATCTGTTCATGCTATGCCCATGTTGACAATTTTCCTGTTCATCCCTGATTTCTATCTCTTCCTCACCACACGCACGTCTGATTCGTGAATGAGTCTTGCCACTTCTACCTTTGAATTGATTTCCCTCTGTCCCAGTGCACTGCTGTCATCATCTCTTGCCTGTATTAATGTAGAAAACTTATAGTCTCTTGCCATAGCTAATGGGCATCCATTTTTTCACACTAAAAAAATGGATCTGATCTTGTCACCATCCCTCTTAAAACCCCTCCATGACCCCTAATGGCTATAGGGCTGTCTGAATCTTTCAGTTTGGCATATCAGTGCATTTCATAATCTCATGCCCCACCATTCTACTTTCTTATAGCCCGGCTTCCTGACATATGGGAAATACTCATCATTCCCACGTTTGCAAAAGCAGGACCTTTTACAATTCTAATATATCGTACTATCCCCTCCCCCTACCTAGATTGAACTTTCCCTCTAACTCTGCTTGTTAAATTTCTTCTTATTTTCCAAAACCCAGATCATATGGTGGCACCACCTTCTGCAACTCTTCTTGACAAAATTTATCTGATCCCTTATCTACTCTGAAATTATCTGTATACACTCCCCATTAAAACACTTTTCATAGTATTTGTAACTGTTTACTCACGTCTTCAAAGCTGTAAATAATGTAGCATTCATGTCTAGGTCTTCAGTGTCTGACACGGTGTCTAGAACATAGTAGGTACACAGTAAAACTATTTGAGAAGCTGGCTAAGTGACTGAACAAATGAACCATTATAGGGAATTAGCAGATATGTTCGGCTGCCCTTATAAATGGCTATGTAGGCACAGCTTTACGGCAAACTGTAAGTAAGAGAAGCTCATCTTCTATTTGCACAACCTTGTCTCTTCTTCTTTTATACCAGTCCCCTCTTTTGCTCCCTGAAAAGGCTTATGCAATTGTTATCTTATCTTTGATTACAAAGCAGATATTTATTTAGTGCCTACTATATTGGCAGGTACTGTTGGCGATGCATATATCGAGAAATAGACAGGCAAGGTCTCTGCTTTCATGGGACTTATACCACGGACATTAAATGATGAAATAAGATCATCTCAAGTAGTGGTAAGTGTTATACAGAGAAGTACGACAGGATGACATTGAAGCAATCAACTGGGTGACTCCTTTGGGTCACATTGCATCAGTGAGGATTCATCTGAGAAGGCGCCTATTGAGCCAAGAGCAGAACGACAGGAAGGAAAGAAGTTTCCAACCCTGGGAAGACATGATGTTCATTTGTTCAGTCAGTCGGTTTTTCAAATAGTTTTACTGTGAGGGATGCAGGTGAGGTAGGGAAGTATTGTACACAGAGACAACAGCTAGTGCTAGTCTCCTGTGAGGAGGGGACAGGGGATTGCATTCAGGAAGGAAAAGAAGGCCCCAGGGGTCCACAGAAAGACATGCAGGAGAGACAGGAGTTAGACTAGTTCTGAGAGGTAGATGAGGGCAAATGGTGCAGAGCAGAGTGAGATTTTTTTTCTACGTGTCTTGGGAAGCCCTTGAAGGGATTTCAGCAGAAGAATCAGCACTATCGGAAGGCTGGAGACCCAGACTCTACGGCAGTGGGATCTAGCACAGTTCTTAATTATTTCCTTTTGTCAACTCTTCTGGAGAGTCCATGTTTTCCTCCCCACTCCCTAGCTCACCTCAATCTCTATCTTTGCCTTGTTTTTTTTTTTTTTTTTTTTTTTGTCCCTTTCTGTCTGTAGCTTTCTTACTGCTCTTGAAGACCCTGAGGCATAGTTTAAAGCAACCAACCATTTTTAACTAAAATTTTTATGTTAATTTTATGTTCTATGCTCTACTATTTCCCCAGCTCTCATCAAGTTGATCTGATTTTCCAGGAAGATGTACTGGACTTTTCCCATGATTTTGCAAATCGCTGACATATCGTATATATATCCTAACTTGAGAAGCATTGAGATACAAGGTAGATTGACTTTAATTTGAAGGGAGAAGGATCAGATCCAAAATCTGAGATGTGGATGCTTGATTGAGGGCATCCACTGAGGACCAGGGAGCCATAGAGGACCCAATTAGAGAGAAGTATTGCCAGTGGATGGGAAAAAGAAGTAACACAGGACAAAAATATTGTTGAAAGGGGAAGTGAATGGGCACCAATGGTAAGCTTTACTTACTCCCTTCACTTATTTTGCACTATACACCAAGGGGCATCAGTTTACCTTTATCTGAAGGTGAATCCCACAAGCAAGACCTTGCCTGC
>PVIY010047163.1:0-18024 GCA_004026745.1 Myrmecophaga tridactyla
GTTTGTAAGTGACTGTGTGGTTGGGAAAACCTTGTGTCATATGTTCCTTTTATCCAACATATTGTTCAGATGAGTTTATAAAATAAGGATAAAAATAAATAATGGGTGAGATAAAGGGTAAAAATTGGGTAGATTGATATACTGTGTGTCAATGAGAGGGAAGGGTATGGGGTATGGTATGTATGATTTCTGTTTTTTTCTTTCATTCCTTTTCCTGGAGTGATGCAAATATTATAAAGTAATGATCATGGTGAATGATACACAACCAAGAGATGATATTATGTGCCACTGATTGTGTAATATTATTGGACTGCATGTATGTGGACCTTTCTCAATAAAAATTTTTTAAAAAATTTTTGAACAATTAGAGTAGGATTGATACTAAGTTTTTATTTAATGCTCAGTATTTTACCTTTTACCTGAAGAGCGATCTGGTTCTTAACTTTTGTTTTGTTTTGTTTTCTTTTTTTTTTGGAGCATATTGATGATTGATTCAATCCTTTTACTTGTGATTGGTTTGTTAAGGGCATCTATGTCTTGTCTAGGTAATAGGACAATTCATTAGGAAGACATAAAAATCATAAATATTTATTCACCAAACCATTTTGCTTCAAAATTCATGAGGCAAACACTAACAACACTGACTGGAGAAGTAGATACCTCCACCATAGTATTTGGAAACTTCAATTTCCTGCTCTTATCAATGGATAGAACATTTAAACAGAGGATCAACAAGGAAACAGAGATTTTGAATAACATGATAAAAAAAACTAGATTTAACAGACATTTGCAGAACATTACACCCCACAACAGAAAGATACATATTCTTTTTCAAGCGCTCATGGATCATTCTCAAGGATAGACCATATGCTGTGTCACAATGCAAGTCTCAGTAAATTTAAAAAGTTTGAAAGTATACAAAACTCTTTCTTGGACCATAATGGAATGAAGTTGGAATTCAATAAAGGGCAGAGGGCCAGAATATCCACAAATATATAAAGACTAAACAACACAATATTAAACAACCAGTAGGTCAAGGAAGAAATTGCAAGAGAAATCAGCAAATATATCAAGGCAAATGAAAATGAAAATACAACATATCAAAATTTATGGGATGCAGAAAATGAAGTACTGAGAGGGAAATTTATGGCATTAATGATTATATTAAAGAAAAAGAAAGAGCAAAAATCAATGAATAAGACAATTTCCAGGTAAAGAGAGACATCTCTCCATGAGTCTTACAACTAGAGTATAAGCTGTCCACCAAGTGAAACAAGTATCCTATGTAACGCACAATGTAAAATATCACACTTGCCTAAAACCAGAAAATTCCTCTTGGGTTTAGGAATTAGAATTGCCCACATTTAGAAGTAATGAAGAGAGGGGTTTCAATTTTTCTTGGAACTCTAATGCCTTCAACACACCAGATGATTTCTTGTGTGTTGGGGTTGGTGGTAATGGTAAATATTATGGTCCTGCCTCATGTAAAATCTTATCTTCCTGAACCTGGCATATCATAAAAATCATGAAGTATAATGGCCACAATAGGTTTTTTTTTAACTAGTAGTAATATTTTTGAGATATACAACTGGGTTGATTTTGTTGTACAACCATGTTTTGTCATTTAATTTTAATTCTCATAACATACATACAGACTACAATTTCCCCTTTTAACTAGATTTGCAAATGTGATTCAGTGCTGTTAATGACATTCACAATGTTGGACTACCATCACCACCAACCATTACCAAACCTTTACAATCAACCCCAACAGAAATTCTATATGCTTTGCTAGCCCCTATTCACCTATATTCTAAATTCATACTCTATGAATTTGCTTATTCCAATTACTCATATCAGTGAGATCATACAATATTTGTCTTTTTGCACCTGTCTTACATTACTCAACATGATGTCTTCAAGGTTCATCCATATTGTCCTACAAGTCAGGATGAGACGCTTTCCGGACAAGTTCAAGTCTATTCATGGAGAGCCATTAACCCCCAACTTGTGTCTTTTTACTCTTGGTTTTTGCACAACGTTGATATGTATGGCTAATTTCTTCCAGTTCTTAGCAGTTTAAAAGCAACAGTTTAGAAAGTTGTGAGGTAATGAGGAAACCGAGAGGCAGGCACAGATACAATAGAAAATAGAAGCTGTCAATCACTCATGCATTTCCTCATTCTCTTTTACTTTCCTTTTTACTTCCTCATTTCAAAAATATATTATTGATAATCTCTTTAATACCAGACCTAGATACTCACGGATAAACATAACAGACATTCTTTATACTCTCAGAGAATTTACATACCAGTAGAAAGTTGCACTAAAGTAAACACACTGGTTTCAAAGAGTTTGTAGATTCTTAGGAAGGCATTTCCAAAACAAGAAATAGCAGGTTTTTATTACACAAAATATCTTCTTTCAAAAAATATTGAATATAATAAAATATTCAATAAATTAAAAAAATAAAATATTGAATGTTATATAATATGTTTAGTTCTTGCATTTTTATTGAAATCACATGTTTTCAAATTTAATAATTATCCAAACTCATAGACTAAAATTTCCAAAATGGGGACTTCACAGATAATGGAAGGATGGAACAGGAATGAGGAGAATGAAACAAAAGCAGAGACTTGTTTTCATCAAGAATAGCAGAAAAGTGTTTTTCTGAGGTCTTTTCTAAATTCTCCAAAAAGCTGCTAAGAAATTTTCATGTAAATAAGAACTGTTTTAATGTTTTCTAGGAGCGATGAAAATCACAACAAATGATAATAACAATTAGTTTCTAGTTAACACGCATCATGACACACTATCCGGTGTTATATACCTAGTGGTAACACAGACAGGAATCGATGCCTAACTCCACCAACCACCAGTGGAAAGGTCTTTTGCAATTCACTTCATCAATCTCTGCCTTACTTTCCTTGCCTGTCCTCCTTCCTAGGGCAAGTATAACACTTATGTCACAGATCTGATGGATGGGCTAGATGAGATAATGCATATAAAGTACCTAAAACATAGTTAAGTAGATAGTGAAGGCTCAGAATGTGTTAACTAGTATCGTTATGCATTTTATTATAATTGAAACCTTATTAAGTGTGCAGAACAGGAATTCTGGCATCCCCTTGAATAAAACAGTGACTAAGGCTCCAAGGCATTGAAAATGAGGGGACTTAAGGAATTACTGAGTATATATGCAAGCACCTGTAACACATATGAAATATAGTATATCTATAAATAATAAGATGATGCATATGCCTTCCATTCTATTTCACCAGACAAAAAGTACTGTTTCCAAATGCACTCTTCCAATTCATCTGCTTTAGCAACTCTTATTCAATTTTAAAAAGCCTCATCGTGTATGATACCCCCCTCTTTAAATTTCTCCCTAATTTCTTTATCCTGAAGGTTTAATCAAAGTCTTCTCAAGTAAATCATTTCTATCCTTTGAATATACTCTATTTTTATGCTTATATTTTCATGCATAAGCATGAACATTTTTTCAAACAACTTTCCAATTTATATTCAGTTTCTATGGATCCTGCTATGTTTTATTTGTTTGTTTTCTCTAGTCCCAAGGACTTAAACACTGGAAAATTCTGACAAAATTCAAATTAACCCATCCTTTCCCCAACTCTTATTGACTAAATCTTGTGCTCAAGATTACAAAAGAGTTCACTCATAGTAGCCATGACTTTAGTTAAAGAGTGTAGTTAAGAAAATTAATTTACTCCCTAATACTATCTTTTTCAAAATGACACTATCTGATGCTAGGTGAGAATTGAAAGCAAATTATTTTCAAGGGAAGAATATGCAAAAAGATTAAAATATGTTTAAAAGAATGGGTTTATATTGACATCTAAATATGAACTATAAAAAGAAAAATCAACCATTTAACACACTATTTGGATTTTATTTACTTTGGGAGAAGAGCAATTACACTCTACAAATGAGAAGAAACCATTTGCATGTCCAAATTTCTAATCTTGGGTGGTATAGTAGAATATTTTTGTTTTTCTCTTGAAATGTTATCTTAATTTCAAGAAAGAGTCTAAATATATTTCTAAAACAAGGAAAAATCACAACTGATGTTTTCAGGAATCATAGGAACTTAGAGCACAAAATAGAGATATAATGAAGAAATTAACTAAGCGTACAGAATTATTATTTTAATTAGGTTTATTGATCAGATAATAACATATTCTGTCATCAATGAAATTACAGTGATTTGTCTTTGGAAAGTACTTGAATGGTTCAAAAAATCATCTACATTAAATGTTCAATTAAATTTTAATTTTCTAAGGAAATGTAATTCATCAATAGAAAATATGTATAGGACTCAAGAAGATTTAATTTAAAGTTTAGGTTATAAGTTTAATACAGGGAGCATTAATCATATTCCAGTTAAATTTATGTTTTTCCATGTAATGATACCTCTTGGACATGACATAATAGCAATAGTATACATATATATATATATACATACATATATATACTATTGCTGGTGTGGCAATCTATAACTTCAGAACAAGGAAAGAATTTCCAGACCACAGAGACTTCTTGACATCCCATGAATCCTATTGCTAAGTTTCTGTTTTTACAGTGCCCATTATGTCTGTTAACATAGGATATATGTATTAAAGTATTCAGTAATTAGTTCAGACTTAGACAACAATCTACAACTACACTAAATACTGCTACAACTAAACAAACTCTTAACTATAGCTTAAGCACAAATTTGCAGTCAGAAATTCATTTTCTACAACCCAAAACCATTTTCTCTTTTCTGTTTACCATAACCTGAAGTGGATGGAGTTACTTGTTCATTGGGTAATCTAAACTTTTATTCTTGTGAGATCTGAGCCCTTGTGCTTTGTGTTTTCTTTTTATTTCTTTATGAGCTGCCACACTTTTGCCTTTGCCAAAGCCTATTGGGAAAGAGAATTTTAAGAAACACATCCCATTGAAATCCTAGGGTTCCAAATATGCTCATTCTTAAACCCTTTGTGAGCAGTAACACAATTTCCTCCTTTGTAATTGAAATCAGTCATCAAGACTTTATCTGATGTTTTAACAGTACAAGGTCCCCAAAGGAGCCAGGGTGTAGGTATAGCTTCCAATTCCTCAACAATGTGGGGGCATTCTCCATTGGAAACATCTCTTCTTTTAGTACTAGGAACTTTGATCCCATGAACCCAAGGTTGAATTATCAAAAAGTAAAATTTCCTGTATTAGACTTATTTGGTTCATAGTGGCAGGGTCCAATCCCACTTTCATGCCTTGTTTTCTACACCAAGCCACTCTGGTTATTGGGGAAATGGAATCAAATATTGAACTTTTATTAAAATATATGACAAATCTTGTATTATATTATATTAATACTCCACACTCTCATAGGATGTTGTCTTCCCACTCTCAGCATAGCATCTCTGAGATAACATCTGAAGCATTCTATTAGGCCATCTGCTTCTGGGTGATGTTATAAAATCTATAAAAGGGTCGTGTTCTTCATTGCTCTCTCTTTTCTATAGTATGTTTCTCCTCTTCAGAAATTATGTTGGGTGTGATAAAAAGTAATGTGTTTAAAAGTAATGTATTCTATAAATAAATTTTGGTTTTGATAAAAATGGCATGCAAAAGGAAAGAAAATACATGTCCAACATTGTGTTAAACCTAAGAAAAAAAAGTATTGCTCAGCATAATGGCCAAGATCAGTCCACCCAACTGACAAATGACTGGCTGTACTTCATAGGAATTGGGCATATTGAGGATATATGATTAGTCTCTGATATTGGCAATTTGGGCACTCAGCAGTGTGACTACCAGAACAGATTTGATGACCATATGTTTATGCTCTTTGACTATAAATGACCGCCAACCCTAATGTTATGATCACTTTGTATGGGGCCCGATTCAGCAAACATTAGTTTGGATGAGGGAATACTTGATTAACATTGATGGATGAATGTTGTTGCCTACACGATTTTTAAATTCTCCTACTGTGGATTCCTTTTCATGGTTATTTACAAGGGAGTTGAATTAACTTCATAGTATGGTATTATTCACAGTGAACTCTCGACATACATATTGCTCTGCCAGTCTTGCCACTCATTTTTCAATATTTATTTTTTGAATATCTGACCAATGTTTCAACTCATTATCCACCGCCCATGAACCAGAGCAAAGTGCAGAAAAAAGCTAATATTTCTTTCCATGGAAATTAACCAACATAATATTCTGTAATCTCTGAAAGATCAATTTCTCTCTACACTATATTATGTCAGGGAACCAAAACTATGACTTTGATTAAGAGGTGAATGTGACACCCACTATCTTAGTAGCGAAAGTGGGAGTTTGAAATATCCTCAAAAAGAAAGAAAAGTTTTTCTGTTCTGTCATTTGAAGTCAAAATCTCCTAGCTATCTTTGCTGCAGGAACTAAAGAGGCAATCTGGCAAACAAACTATTAAGGTACTCCCAGGTATTTGAGTAAATGAATTTAGTCCATGAATCCTGGACAGGTGCAGGGTTGTTGATAAATTCAGTTCGATCAAGTTTTATTGTTCAACCTCTTTGATATATCACCATGCTAAATGAATCTCATGCATTTTCCCAACCTCTGCCAATATATATTTTTGAGGTCCTATAAATCTTTAGTGTATATATCCTTTAAGTGCAGGTTGGATTTCTTTATCTGTGTTAATTGATATTTGGCTCTCATTGTATGAGCAAAATGGAGTGGTCAGTGTTGGCTGCTGAAAGGTTTATATAAGTTTATCATGCAACTCACAAATGAGGTCATTGGGAGCCTACACAGAGTAAAGCTACTTCCCTCAGGTAAGGGAAAGTTAGGGATTGCCTGCTCAGAAACTTTTGTTGTTGTTGTTGTTAGTCTTATCCATGACTGCCCAACACACCTAGCATGTATTTTAAGGTCATAACTCTTCCTTTGACTAATTCTCTCAGACTGCCATAAAACTTGTGGCAATTTGAAAACATAATTGGTATAGATACTTTGCACAATCAGGTCCAGGCTTGGACCAAAAACAAATCTTTCCTAAAGGACTGCCAGAAATTAGAAAGTCCTCAAATGTTGCAAGCAGAGGATTCCAACTTCCTTTTCAATTCTCAATAGGAAATTATTACTAGTTTTCAATCAGAAAACCACCTTATTTATATAATCAATATTATCATGGCAGTAAGTCTGTACCATAACCAACTGGTCTTTCAGACCTTGCTCTCTATATGCACTTCATCAATTGACGTTACTGAAAATAATTTAAATTATCTTAATGCCACCATATGCAATATGCCATGCATTCTCAGCATCCTGTTTACCCAACAAGAGACTTTTCTGCATATTCCTTAAATCTGTGAGCAAATTAATCCAAGAAACACCATTTGAGTAATTGATTCCAAATACCAATTGCTACATCTGTCAAAGTTCTGTCAGGACACACAGGCCACTCAAATTGATTGAATTAAGGAGAATTAGTAAAGGGACCAATTAAATAGATATGAACAGAGTATGGGAAGTCTATACATATACAATAGTCCTTTGCTACAGAATGTTGCTACATCTAGGCCAGAAGGATCAATAGTGAAGAGGAGTTACCAGAACTATAGAGATTTTGTACTGAGGACAGAAGGGTCAAAACTGAGGCTTTGGGAAAGAGGTAAATGTGGCTCTCAGTATCATCCTTTCACTGGCATTAAGTACTCTGACTTTAGGCTTTCTTCATTTTTATTCCTCCATACCTTGTCTAAAAGTAGTAATGTACATACAAGTTCATACTCTGAGGCAGAAAGTGGAATGGAAAAAAGTCTAAAAGGGAAAATGGAAAATATCAGTACATTAAAGGTACAGGAGTGTCTATGTATTTATTAATCTTCAAATGTATGTTTAAAGATATATGTGTGCAATATACATGTGTATATGTTATATTTTCATTTGATGTCATCAAAACTCAACAAATAATGTGAAAAGCCATTATAACTAAATATATCTATGAATTGGGTATCATGGTATCCAAACAAAACTTTTTGAACCCTATTAAATAATGTTTCAGTTTCCTAATGCTGCTGGAAGGCAATATATCAGAAATGGATTGGTTTTTCTAAGGGATATGTATTAAGTTAAAGTTCACAGTTCTAAGGTCAAGAAAATATTTGAATTAAGGCATCCAGAGAAAGATACCATGACTCTGAAAGAAGTATAGTGGTGTCTGGTCCTTGACTGTCAGCTGGAAAGGCATGTGGTTGACATATGCTGGTCCTACTTTTTGGTGTATTGCTGCTCTCATCTTCTGATTCCAGTAATTCTCCATTATCAGTGGTTCCTCACTTAGCTTCTCTGGGGCAGACAAGTTTCATCTTCTCTACCTTAGCATCTCCAAATGTCTGTTTCTGAGGTTTCTCCCAGAAGTTTCCTTGTGTCAGCTTTTTTCAGGAGTCTTTTCAACTGGAGACTCACATTGAATGAGTGCATTACAGCTCCATGAAAATAATATACTCAAGAAATTTCACCTGACAAAAGGCCTGCCCCCAGGAGATTTGATAAGGGTTAAGAGAATATGGCTTTTGTCTAGTACATAACAGTTTTAAACCAGCACAAATAAGATTTTTCCACCTTTCTCAATGAATATTTTTGTCTAATTTCCTTGTTAGACATTCTCCCATGCTGGAAAACCATGAAAAGTTCCTTAAATCCTTCAATCAGTGAGTGGAAAAGTATTTGCAAAGTCCCCTTCAAGGAATGGCTGGAATGGGTAGAAATTCAACTTCCCCAAGTTGAATTCTTGATATTCTCACAAGCAGTGTGGACAACCAAAGCCATGGGCTGAGCCCCAAGTCTTGGGTTTTGGTCATATGAAACTTAACCCCACAAAGGGTAGGTCAAGTTTACTTATAATTTAGGCCTAAGAGTCATCCCCAAGAGAGCCTGTTTTGTTGTTCAAATGTGGTCTCTCTCTCCAGCCAACACAACAAGCAAACTCACCACTCTCCCCCTGTCTACATGGGACATGACTCCAAGGGTTGTGGACCTTCCTGGCAATGTGGGACAGAAATCCTAGAATGAGCTGAGACTCAACATCAAGGAATTGAGAAAAAAACCCTAGAATGAGCTGAGACTTAGCATCAAGGGATTGAGAAAACATTCTTGACCAAAAGGGGGAAGATTGAAATGAGACAAAGTGTCAATGGCTGAGAGATTCCAAACAGAGTTGAGAGGTTATCTTGGAAGTTATTCTTATGCACTGAGAAGATATCACCTTGTTATTCAAGATGTAATGGAGAAGCTGGAGGGAACTGCCTGAAAATGCAGAGTTGTGTTCCAGTAGCCATGTTTCTTGATGATGATTGAATAATGATACAGCTGTCACAATATGATTGTGTGATTGTGAAAACCTTGTGTCTGATGCTCCTTTATCTACCTTGTCAACAGAAGAGTAGAAAATATGGAATAAAAATTTAAAATAGGGGGGACAAATGTTAAAATAAATTTAGTTTGAAATGCTAATGAAAACAAGGGATAAGGGGAATGGTATGTATAATCTGTTTTTTTATACTTCAAAGTTATTTGAAAATTAAGTAATGTTCTAGATAGATATTTTCTAAGGGGTAGGTTCCCAATATGTCGTAATCATCATCCCTTTTTTTTAATTACTCTTTTATTGCTTTGAACCACATTCTCCTAAATGAGCCAAAACATGTTTAATTACCTTTGCAGGGCTTTTCAATGCTATGAACCCCTGAGGTCCTTAAAGGATCCAGTACACTGGGGAGAAGGAGCAGTTATAAGCTTCCTGGATCCACAGTGCAGATCTTCATAATTTGAGACAGTAAATTTGCAGGTAGTGTCCTAATGCTGGATGGGGTGAAATGGATTATTTCTATGCTCATATCAGTGTTGGTTGCAAATGTAAGATCACAGGAATCATCCAGCAGATGATTTGGACATTGTTGGAAACATTTCTCTGACCCTGTAGTTATGAGGTACCCATTTGTGAATGAAATCTAAATCCTCCACATTTTATTATATTGGTTATGAATTAAGAGCTATGTTCAAAAAGAGAGAGAACCATAGAGTCCAGTAGCATCATAATATCATATAACAAAGAGGTAGCTTAGTGGTTAAATAAGAGGTCTCTGGAAAAAACAACAGTTACTGTATAATTCTTGATACTTATTAAACCTTAACTTGACCATCTATAAATCACTGCTATTAACCTTTAAGTCCATTTATGATGAGTATTGTAGGGAATAAATTAAATGATGCATGGGAAACACTAAGCCAGAACTTGACTCAAAGTGAGGAAAATCCTTTGCTTTGATATTTTAAAAATGTTTTTATTGTATAATATAACATATATACAAAGCAAAGAAAAAAAGCAATAATTTTCAGAGCACTCTTCAACAGGTAGTTTCAGGACAGATCCCAGAGTTTGTCATGGACTATCATAGTATCCTTTCAGAATTTTCCTTCTAGCTGCTCCAGAATATAGGAGGCTAGAAGGAATAAATATTTTTGTCATTACAATTGACTTTTTTTTTCATTTTTGTGACAAATAACATTTATACAAACGAGCAATAAATTTCAAAACATAGCACAACTATTAGTTGCAGAACAGATTTCAGAGTTCAGTATGGGTTACAATTCCACTATTTTAGGTTTTTACTTCTAGCTGCTGTAAGATATTGGAAACTGAAAGAAATATCAATGTAATGATTCAACAATCACAATTGTTTGCTAAACTATATCTTCTCATATTTGATCTTTCTATCCCACTCTTTAAGGGTATTTGAGCTATGGCCATTCGAAATTATTTTGATTTGATTTTTATAAATGATGAAATTTGGGGATAATTAAGAGAAGGAGAGAATATTAGAATGAGGCAAGATCTAGACTGAGATTGAATCCAGGTGTTTGCAACTTTCTTCCAGAGGTAATCCTTTTTAGTTACATTGGATTCCATATTTTTCAAAGATATTGCCTTCCATACAATAGTTCTCAGTTTGTACTAGGTGATCCATTTAATAGGCAGCCTAACACCTCATAACAAATCTAGAAATCAACATGAAATAAAGAGTGGACTGATATGTTTCCCATCAAAATCACATGGGGAAAGCACATTCTAGGAAAGGTGACAGAAAAAAGTTAAACACAGAAGTGAGATGTTTGTAATATAACAAAATGAGCAGTACTGGAGAAAATAATAACATAGTAAAAGGACCTAGGAAATGAAAGAGAAGCCAATCATAGTTTGGTGGAAAGGGAAGCCCCTAAAAATGGTAAAAAGATACAAACTGTAATCTGATAATTTGAGGAAGCTAGTTATGAGGATATCTCAGATGGGCATTTCTCAAATGCAGAGGAACAACTGCAAAAGCCATCAGCCTGCTTCTGGCATTCTAGGAAGATAATGGAGGGTAGCATGGCTGTATTATACCAAGCATTGAAGGGGAGAATAGTGGATGTCATGAGCAGAGAGATGGAGGTGAGGGCTTACAGATCTTGGGCACCTTTGCAATAATTTAAGGCTTTGACTAACTTGAGAATTCACTGGAGGTTTCAGAGCAGTGGAATAACAGGATGTAAATGGCATTTTACTGGGATTGGTCTGGTTCCCTGTTGAAAAGTGACTCAATAGGGCTGATGATGGTATTGGAAAAGCATTCAGCAGCTTCTGTAATAAAAGAAGTGCAGAGAACAGGGGCTTAGTCTAAGGTGGAAACTCTGGAGTTGGGAAAATCTGGTCAGCTTCCAATATACTTTAAAGATATAGCCAAGAAAATTTTGCTAATTAATCAGGTATGATGTAAAAGATAGAGAGGATACATGTTGGTTGTTTTTTCCTGATTTTCTGTAGGAGAGATTACAGCCATTTACTGGAAAGGGGAGTGAGAAGCAGACTGGGAAGGTTTGTCAGGAACTTAACTTTGCTTGAGATGCCCAGTAAACATCCAGTAAAATGTGTGAAATAGGCATATGGATGCATGGGTCTGGAGTTTGGGGGAAGGAAGAGGTCAACAGGTGGAAAATTAAGACTTATTCAGAAATAGAGAACATTTAAAGCCATCAGACCAGACAGATCACCAGGCAGTGAATGTACATGGATAAGGAAGAGGTCAAATGATTGATTTAGGGGCACTTCAAAATTCAAGGACTGTGGCAATAATTCTGAGAACAAACAGCAAGAGAAGTAGAAGGAGAACATGCAAGTATGGTGACCTAAGAACCAAGTCTAGAAAGTATTTCTGACAAGAGAATGATAAACTGTATCAAAAGTTGCAGGTAGATCGAATCAAATGAGGACTGAAATTTGATCATTTGTTTTATCTACATGGTGCTCATTGGGCCTTGATAAGATCATCTTTAGGGAGTTGTAAGAGTAAAACTTTAAATTGAAACTATCTTCCATTGTTTTATATTTTGTTCAGAAAGAAGTCCACTTAATAATACCAGTAATGAGATCCTAGGATGAGCAGAGACTTTCTTAGGTTCCAAGGGAATGGGCCTGCAGAGGCTAATAATCATCTTCACTGAGATTTATGTTTATTAAGCTACAAAATGGCTGAGGTAGATGGGCAGTTAGTGTGGCTGGAATTGTCCCTTAATTTGTTTTTAATTGTGTAGTTTTTAGGTGTGCTACTATGTACAAACTTCCTTATGATATTTCAGCTGTGTATGCAGATAATTCTAAAGAGAGTGGAGACATTTCTGTTCTAGATGGAATACTGAGTCACATAATCTTATTCTATTACATAAATTTTCCTTACATTTCCTATGGAAAAAATCCTTAATAAAACTTAAAAATAGTAAAAAGCAAATCTTATGCAATATTCAAGAACTGGATGCAAAGTACACTTCATTTAAAAATGGCTTTATTAATTATTTTTTATATCATGTGTCTATTGTTCAATCAATATGGATAAAATACATTTTATCAGATGAAAACATATAAACACATCATTGTATATCATCCTTCTGTATATGTATATTTTAAAACTTTGTGTCCAAACATTTATTTTTCCTTATACTATCCTGAGTATTTTCTATATATATGTAGATATAACTTTGACATATGATTCTAAAATGGCTATATGTATGCATGTATGCATGATTGTTCCAGTAAGTATGTGCACCATAGGAAAAGTATGTGATTGACTAAGAAATATGTTAACAAATGATACAAAGTCCAGCATTTATGGGAAGACAAGTAACACTTTATTTTAAAAGTCACATGGTTCATAATAACTAAATTAACATTTGGAAGAGAACCCAAACACAAGAAAATACAAATTAAAGGCCTTCATTTGGTTTAATATTCACATCCAGATAAAAATGAACTAACTTACAAATTCATAATTTCAAATGTAATTTTGAAATCCTAGTGACAGTTGCAAATATAAAGTATTAAAAGAGTACTTGTACTGACTAAATCATTCTAAACTTCTAGACGTACCAGTGGTATGAAGTCGTCTGTTTAAAATGTGTTCAGTATATGTAGCACATTGATTCAAGATGAGCACTCATTTACCCCTCTTAGGTGAGATTCCTTGTAGCCATGGAGAGGGGCAATCACGCCATGACTCAGTTCATCCTGGTGGGCTTC
Source organism: Myrmecophaga tridactyla (assembly GCA_004026745.1). Taxonomy (NCBI): domain Eukaryota; kingdom Metazoa; phylum Chordata; class Mammalia; order Pilosa; family Myrmecophagidae; genus Myrmecophaga; species Myrmecophaga tridactyla. The sequence goes on from PVIY010047163.1 coordinate 13,622, forward strand.
ACCACAGATCCTGTGATGCAGTTGGTTCTGTTTGGGGTGTTCCTTGGAGTTTACTCTGTGACTGTGGTGGGAAACACCACTCTCATTGTGTTGATCTGCAATGACTCCCGGCTCCACACACCCATGTATTTTTTCATTGGAAATCTGGCTTTCCTGGTTCTCTGGTATTCCTCTGTCTACACCCCAAAGACTCTAGTGATCTGCATCTCCAAAGACAAGAGCATCTCGTTTGTTGGCTGTGTAGCACAGTTCTTCTTCTCTGCTGGGCCGGCCTACAGCGAGTGCTTCCTGTTGGCTGCCATGGCTTATGACCACTATGTGGCCATCTCAAAACCACTGCTTTATTCTCAGGCAATGTCTATAAAGCTATGTGCATTTTTGGTGACTGCCTCATATCTTGGTGGCTTTAGTAACTCTGCTGTCATCATAAAAAGAACTTTTGCTTTGGAATTATGTGGGGACAACATCATTGATGACATTTTCTGTGATTTCCTTCCCTTGGTGAAAATTGCTTGAGGCAGGAAGGATGATTTCCAGGCTGCAGTGATCTTCCTCCTGACCTCCAATGTCATTGCCCCCACTCTATTCATCCTGGCCTCCTACCCCTTCATCATCATCATCATCTCGAGGATCTGCTCCACCCAGGGCCATCTCAAAGCCTTCTCTACTTGCTCCTCCCACCTGACCTCTGTCACCCTATACTATGGCTCTATACTCTACATGTATGCTCAGCCCCGGTCTAGCTATTCACTGGATAGGGACAAAATAACCTCTATATTTTACACCATACAGTTCCCCATGTTGAACCCCATGATCTACTGTCTGAGGAATAAGGATGTTAAAGAAGCTCTACATAAACTCCTAAAATAAATCCTGTTTCTTTTCCATTAAAAAGATGCAACCTGGGAGCACTGATAGAATTCTCATCTTCCATGTGGGAGACCTGGATTCAATTCCTGGACCATGCACCAAAATAAAGAAAGATGCAAGCAAGGTTTTTTTCTGGTTATTTGTATCTCAAGCATAAGTCATTTTGGCCCTTAATGATCAAGGATTGTTATAGAGTTAAAGAATTTCCCACTCTGAAAAGTGTCATTTCAATAGACATAAGAAAAGCAAATAAGGACAACCTCAGAGACAAAAGTCTAATATAAAATATAAAAATTTGGAATGAATTCCATGTTACTTACAAACAAACAAGCTAAAACCAAAAAGAACCCTCTTCTTAAAATGATAGAATAGTGCATTCTCTTTAACATAAGTAGATTTTAATGGACTGATAAATATCATTTCTATACAGCATTTCCTAAAAATAGGGCAAAATACTTTGCATTAATTTAGATTATTTAATTTATAATATTATAAATATTGATCTACAATATTTCCATATGATTAAAAACTAGTCAACAGTCTCACTTTCTAGTCATATTGCAGAATTTAATAAACAGTTTTAAATTTTTACTATTTACCCCAGAGCATTAACTCAGAGATCCAGTAGTACCTAGTACTACTTTGGGATCAAATTGGCTTAAAATCAGTTCAGAAATCACCATCTCACCTGTCTTTTTGTTTGGTAGGGGGGCGTGCATGGTCTGGGAATTGAACCCGGGTCTCCTGCTTGAAAGGCAGGCTTTCTATCCACTGAACCAGGCACCTGTGTTTTTTTTTCTCTTACCTGTGTTTTTCCATTAAGGAAAATTTAATAAAGAGCCTATAGTTTTATTTTTATGAATCAGCCTATGGGCTCATGGTTTATTTTCTAGAGGCAATTGAATGGATTATTGTCATCAAAATTGTGATTTTCTGATCACAAAATGCAATTATTATAAAACAGATAATAATTATGGTGGAATAATCAAGGCAAGAAATGAAAGTCTATGTACACATGTTATTTCAAAGAAAAATGTTCATATAGAGAATACAAACAGATAGTGATTTTTAAAATGAGGCAGATATACAAGGTTCCATGCAATTTTGATTTCTTTTTAATAGTAAGGCAGTGCTAATATAATTGATGCTTATAAAGGATATACATGCTCATGTGTCTATTGTGAAAGCACTGTTATGTTCATTCTGCTAGTTAACCATGAAATTCCAGAAAAAGTAGGAGTGTCACACAGAACCAGGGAGGAGCACTCAGAACTGATGGTGATACTGAGTGATGCATAAATTATCAGCTTTTGCATACATTAAACAACTGGAAACCCTCTAGAAGCTGTGGAATTCTAAAATACTTGATTTAGCCAAATGTTCTAAAGAGGAACATTACTTATGCTGACTCAGGTATTTTCTAAAACGTGAGAGTTCAATAATTCTCACTACTGATACTGAAGTGCATAGAATAATGCACACTTTTTAAATGTTAAACTAAATAGCGTGTTATGATGACAGAAAATAAATTATTGAATATCAGCCAATGTAAAGTAGAACATGTACTAACTGGAGAGAAATGCTGGTTATAAAAATTGGACTGATATATGGCAGGCCATGGTGGCTCAGGAGGCAGAGTTCTCACCTGCCATGCTGGAGACCTGGGTTTGATTTCCATTGCCAGTGCATGCAAAAATAATAATAATAAATAGATAAATAAATAAAGTGGTGTGACACATTTTTATGTAAGATGAGGTTTTATTGTAACCCTGAAATTTAACTACAAAACAGAAACTCAAACTGATAGCCAGTGGCTTTTATTTAATATTTTTAGGAGAAGCAAACATGTTCCAGTGTCCAAACAAGAATCAACATAAACACAGGGACTAAAACCTTAGCTAAGCTAAATGTATACTCTTATTATTTTCTATCTGGAAAGAATATCTCAATTCTAGAATCATGTCTAAATAATAACACCAATACATTAATAAGGAGATAGAGAAAAACTAATAATTATAGGAAGGCATAAAAATAAATATTAACCTAATCAATATTTAATTACAAATATGGCATCAGTGTTTTGGAATATATATAAGTTTAGCAATAGGTTTTTAATCAGTAGGTTTTTATGGCTTTAAAGTATTCAAAAACACATGGTATATTAAGTTGAAACTACAGTATAACTTATGAGGAAATTTAAATTTCTATTTATATATAATAAATTTAAAATAGCGAAAGAAAGTGATTTGCAAGATATGTCTTTTAGATAAGAGTTTTATCAATTAAGCATTACATGAAGTAAAAATTTCTTTGGATGTCCATACAAAAATCTCTTGAAATTAAATCTAAAATACAATGTACAACTTTTGATGTTCTTTTATAGTAGGACCATGATCCAGGGGAATTTCTAGATTATGCATTCCTCATAATACCCTACATTGTAATCTAATGAAGTAACAAAGGTCTATATAGGTGAGACATACAAAATCATGACTATCTATTAAGTAATTGCAAGTAAATATCATTCTCTATGGGCCTTCTTGGTTCTATTATATTCATTCCTTCCTAGTCTCTCAGTTGAATGGGAATATTTACTTGGTAAAATATCCTAAACCTTCCTTCTTATGAGAAGCAAGTGTTTGCCCATCTTGTTTTTATTGGGTGGTAGAATGTGTCCTTTCAAAGGGTGTATGTTTCCTTTGACAGGGTGTACTATGAGAGCAAGAGGAGGTACACCTCTAAATACATGGATTACAAGGAGAGTTTTCCTTGATCCATTTTGTAGCATTTACTCATTTGCTTCTGGTGATTGGGATCAACACACTTCTCAGTAAAGTAATCCCTCTTGGTTCAGGGCCAGTCGAGTCCTAGATGGCCAGGGGCATTTCAGATTGCAATTGATGAGAATACTGTTGATGTTCCTTTGGGCAAGCACTCTTCTTGAGAGCATAGACTACCTAATCACTGAGACTAGGGTTATAGCAGCATGCCATAAAAATTCTTGTAAGCTTTTTCATGTAATAATAAAGAGACAGTGTAATCCAGACTCCTCTGAGAAACAGCATGAATATGTAGTTAAATGTACAAGGATTTTATTAGGGAAACAACTATGACTGCACATGGCAAAGTGGGGAGGGAAACAGGATGTTCTAGGTGTGGGAACTCAAGATTTAATTCTGACTCCCAAATGAAGGAGAAAAGGAAGGATAGTTGAAAGCAAATTATCATGGTTGAATCTAAGGAAAGCTCAGAAAGTTCAGGCAGAGGTCCACAAGCTAAAGTCAGCTCTAAGAATAGTTTAGTGTGCACAAAACAGGGTTTCCTTTATATCTCTGTCATGCTTATTCATTGAGTGTTGGTAGTGTTTGGGAGGGGTGATTTTGGTGCGAAAGTGGAAATGGATGTCAGAGCTCAGCTAATTGGTCCTTTGGCCAATTACACTCTCCGAACTTGGAGGTCTACAAGACTCACCTTCCTGGTGACTATAGGTCACGTCTATTTCATACCCTTAGTTTCTGGAGATGTACATTCTT
>PVIY010047164.1:0-18023 GCA_004026745.1 Myrmecophaga tridactyla
AGATTGAAAATGTGGGTGTCGCTCTGCAAGAGGCCTGTCTGCGGAAGCTGCCGCTGAGTCGGTGGTACGTGCTACGTCCTTAAAAAATCGGACTTCAGGGGGGAGGGGGCGTAAGACTTGGGACAGTGGGAGCAGAAGGGGTACGAGGAATCCTGTATTACGCTCTCGTTGAAAACCGACCTTAAATTTTCGGCGGTCTCAGTGAGCACTGGTAGCTGCGGAGACAAACACTGCGGATCTGTCTCGGTCTAACAGCTCTTGGCTGCCTTTGAACAGTACTGCTGGTGGTCACGTAAGTTTAACCTGAGAGTATAAGGGCGTCCAGGGAACATTTTCATTACCTTACCCAAGTCAGTGGGTGACAGTTTTATATTTTGAAAAGGATTTTGGAAAAGTCTCCAGTGCTGCCTCTTATTCCCGTCATTACTCAGTTTAACCTGACAGTCTAAACAGCCTAACTCCGAATTGCTAAACATGAAAAACAGGTTGCCTTTCCTGACGCTACATAAAGTTCGTCATTGCAAAATGTGTCTGTGTGTCTGTTTCTTTTCTGCGCCGTGCCCTTTGCCTTTTGCTTCTTGTTGGGTTGTTTATGACCTAAAGTGACAAACACTTTGCATTGTACTCAAGACCCCTTTATTTTAAGCGGCAGCGCTCTCCCACTCAAATTCAGCAGGCGATATTCCATACTTAGAGAACATCTGAGTCGAGAATCCTTGCCAGTGCTGCACAGCTTCTTCATTGATATTTACCAGCACTGGGGGTGCGAGGGGAGTTCAGTGGAGAATTCAAGCCTGCCATGCGGGAGACCCGGTTCTATTCTGGGCCCATGCACTTCCCAAACAAACAAAAATTCAACAAATGGTGCTGCAATAACGGGATACTCACATGGAAAAAGAATGAAATGTGACCCTGCCATACAGCATACAAAATATATATGTTTACCAGCACAAGTCCCATCCGAGGAAGTGTCTGATTGCCTAGCTGCTAAGTGCATATGCCCCTCACCACATCCTTTCAGAAAAGTTAACCTAGAGAAGCTCGCTCCAGGGGGAAATAGGATTGAGCTAAAATAACTGGGGTGGAGGGGGACACTAGCAGTGAGTGACCTTTGAGCTCCCCAGTTAGCAGACACTCCTCACCTCACATACACATTGGGGAAAAGGACATCTGTGTTCCAGAGTTCATAATTTTGATTAAGAAATATACCTACTACACAGTCATGTGACAGTCAAAATAGGAATCAACAGAAACAAGGTGTTACTGTAGTTGGCTACATATGTGTAGACACAATGATAAAACATGCTCCTGGGAAAATGATTTTCACCATGATTATTGTTTTCTATTGCAGCATGCTAGATATTGTCCGTTTTGTAGAGTAGAATTTACTTTGATTTGGAATCATCAATACTGCTGCCCCCCGCCCCAAGCACACACACAAGCACGTAGGGGAGAGGGCACTTTAATAATTTTTCTGTATTGGAGGAGGTTGGCCATAGAATATTTAATTATATTTTACATTCCCTATATTAGGTCTTTCTGGGGAGGAAATAAAGTTTTTATTTGTTTCTTTCACATGATTTCTTTCCTAATAGACAGCTTGAATCATCTACAGCAACAAGCCCTGGAACTCAGAAGGTGGATGAAGCTGTGATTGCAATGTCAAGGCAGGATGTGGGGTGTTTAAACCAGATCTGACAATATTTTTCCATCTGCAAAATCTAGAAAGCATTATTAACCTTTCCTATGCTTTCCTGAGGGGTTTATCTCCATCTAGAGTGTTGTGGGTGGCAGTGAACATTTTTTCAGATAATAAAATGGCAGGCTTTGGTGCAGAGTGAATTTATGGGAAGAGAAGTAAGAACTGACATTTTTGTGAACCCACTGGGTACCAGACATGGAGCCAGGAGCATTATATATATACATAATTTCATGCAGTCTTCATAGCAAGCCTATGAATAAGATAGTATTATCCCCATTTTATCGGTACCTTAGGATTCCCCCCTCCATTTCTCAAGGTATTCTTGGAGATTAATTTTAGGCCATGGAATAAGAAATATTTCTTTAGGCCGTCAAGGCTACCCAGGAAGAACACGGTCATTTCTTTAGAGATAAAATCTTAAAATCTTAGATATAATGTTAGGTTAATCCATTTTTAAGCATCATGGACATCACACCATAGCATTTTATAGATACTAGATTTCTCCTCTGGAAAATAAATTCTAAAATCCTGTTGGATTTGCATGGTTATCATTTATTACCATTTCAAATTTATTTAGGATTACTCTTGCATTTAGGGGTTTACTTAAATCTAAATAATATTTTGAAGCCTGGGACAAACCAATTATTTTAGTGTTTCATTTATTTATTCCAAGTAAAATGTATCCCTCCCAACTAAGGGGAACACAAAATTAAAACAGAATTTTAGGTTGAGGCTACCAATAATCAACATAAAGTATCCTCAGCTGTTCTTATTAAGTTGTGGAAGGCCTGTGATTAAAGAAGGTTGCTGCTTGCTGAGCCTGCTGGAAAATAATTAAGTCCCAGTTTAGAGTGGCTTCTGAAGCTCCAGACTACTTGGCCAGCTTTATCAAAGAACCTCTTACCACTTCCAATTTTACAGCAGTGAAATTCCTCATAAAATGAGAGTGTATGGCATTTGTATTGAGATTATTTTTGGAGAGCATCTGGTACAGTTTAGTGTTGTCTGGTGGAAGAAATACTGAATTATGTCCCACTAACTGCCTGCATAGCTGTGCCAAGACTACGAAAACTTGACTATAATTGGGGTTAATAATACATTTCACAACATACCCACTTGATTTTTGTGAGACACATGAGAACTAAGCACTTTTAATAAGATTATTACACAAATTAATATTTAATATATTTATTATTTATTTGTCACCATTCAAGGATACCTATGTTATTTTGTCTGTAACGTGTGTATATTATTGAACTAAGAATCACAAATCACCACTCACATGAACATTCAATCAAATGACCACCCCGGAGCGGGCCACGGTGGCTCAGCAAGCAGAGTTCTCGCCTGCCATGCCGACCGGGTTTGATTCCCAGTGCCTAACCATGCAATAATAATAATAATAATAATAATAAAAATGATCACCCTGCCAGTGCTGTTTTTCAAAATATATTTTAAGTAAGCCTCATTATATACAGAGAAAATTGCTGCAAAACTGCTTAGTAATCAGTAATCTGTTTTAGACAAACAGCATTGAACCATCCAGGAGGTTAAGCTAGACCATCATTTAACCAGTCATTAGCAGATTTAACGCTTACCTGCAACAGACTCTTTGGCCGCCATTTCTGCAATGCTAGTGCACAAACGATACAGTGAAAGCAGGATTTCAAATGAGTCACATGGTCTGAAATCTTAATTCTACTTTTGTCTCCCCGTACCCAACATTTCTACTTCATCCTCTCTATTAGTTCATCCTGTCAGCTCTAGCTAAGACTGCTACCACCTACAGTTTGCTGAGATACTTGTTTGTAGCATGTAACTGGCATTTGATACAGTCCATCTTGCCAATTAGGGGCAATCCTATTCATAGATGGCTACTTACGGGGTCTAACTTGAGAAACACTAGAAATGATCTTTGGTCATCAATCTAGTAGCCTTCATGGTTTCCTTTGGTACCAAAATTCAACATTCAGTAATTTCCTTCTTTAATTTTAGGTACTTTCGTCTTTAATACAAATACCCACTTAGAGTGTAGCATATTATGTTATTATTACATATAAACAACTAAGCATAAATTTATTTTATTAGAAAATCTTTAGGCAGCCATCAGAAAGTCTTTAGAAATGCATTGTCCAATACAATAATCACCAGCTACCTGAGGCTATTTAAATTTAAATTAATTAAAATTAAATGCAATTATAAATTCAGTTCCTCACTTGCCCTGGTCACATTTCAGTTGCCCAGTAGTCAGATATGGCTAGTGGCTCCCTATTGTAAAATGCAGATTTAGACTATTTCCATTACTACAGACAATTCTATTGGACAGCAATGTTCTAGAAAGCAGGGGCCCTCAGCTCTGTCACTTAACACTTGTTCCACCTTCTTGCCATAATCAAAACCTGCCTTTCTCCAAAGGAGAGGCTTTCCTACTTGCTGAAAGATCTCTCAAGTGGAAGAGAATTAGTTCTCATCCTCTTCCCTTTTTCACTACATGAACCCTATCAAAGCTCCCTATGTGTAAGGACTTATAGTTATGGTTGAAACTCCCCTAGATCAATTTTTTTACATCATTTTTTTTTAACTTCCAGGATACCAGAACATGACTTTTCTACTTTTATTCAAACAATCCTTTAATGAGGCTTACACCTTTACAACACTTTTTTTTGTCTCTGTTATCTACACTTTCATTGATATTTATGGCATATGGCTCTTTCTTACTGTTCTTTATCTTGTCATTCTCTGGAGACTTCAGTATCCATGAAAATTGCTAAATAACAACCTAATTTCATAATTTCTTTCTTTTTTTTTTTTTTTAAATTTGCATATGGGCAGGAGGCACCAGGGATCGAACTCCAGGCCTCCAGCACGGCAGGTCGGAGCTCTGCCTGCTGAGCCACGGCAGCCGCCCTCATAATTTATTGACCTCTTCTTTTTCGTTGATCTCAGCTTCATGCCCATGCCCGAAACTGAAATGCAGTAACTTCTAAAATTTTAAATTCAGAAATATTACTCTTAATTGTGACTTCTAGTTCCCCCCACCTTCCCTTGTTTATGCTCTTCAACCTCATCAAGACTCAAATGCCCCAGGCCCCTCCAAAATCTTCTAGTTCTACTGACCTCTCTTGGCTTCACTTTCTTTTCTTCCTAATTTGATCCTTATTCCAATCACGTCTATGTTTCTCACCGTCGCCTGGAAGGCAGGGTACAAACTTAAGCAATTGAGTACTCTTGGCATAATTAAGAAGTTGGAGAAATTTACCTTTAGCTTTCCCAGACACTTTTCAGGACCCACAGTTGCCCAGTTTACTCATTTTTCATCAGGAATGACCTTCCATTGCCCCCATCTTATAACTCTCCAACTTTGGATTAACCTACCTGATTTTCACTCAGATTGCTGAACATTAATAAGGGAAATCTAGCAGTGCTACACATTTTTAGCTTCCAATAAAAAAAACTGCACCCTCACCACTGCTCAGCAATCCTTTTATATGCTTTTAGTCAATTACTCTTCTATATTTCAACAGACGATCCACACTTTTGTAACTCTTCTAAACTTCTTTATTCCACTCCCAAATCCCCTGCTCTCAGCATCCTTACTTTCATACTTCCCAGGGAAATTAGGAGCTAAGAAGGTGCGTGAGAAAGATATAATATTTATTAGCCTACCTCCATTCTACCTCTAGACACTCTGCTACTACAACTATCCTTACCTCTTTTGCCTTTGCCTTAGGAAAAAAAAAATGTTCCCCTCTTCTGCTCCAAAGTTAACTTCTCCATCTGTGCACTGGGTCCTAATCTTTTCTATTCCTGGATATCTCACTTATTATATATTCCTTGGCTTCAGCAATACTATACATGTTCCTTATTGTCCATGCAGTAACTTCTTTACTCTTCCACATATTGAAAACTGGATTCTTTGGGACAGGCAGTATTATTTACTTTCTCTTCTGTGTCCTCAAAGTATTCTGATTAGACCATATAGTATCTCACATTTAATTATTAGGTTCCATATAGTGCAGGGAACATGCCTTATTCATCGTTGTATCCCCATTTTGTAGTATATTGTAATATATTTGTAGTATATTGCCTAACATTACTAGGTGCATAATAAATATTTACCAAATAGAGAAATAAATTAGTACTACTATTGTCCACAGTTTGCAGATGGGGAAATTGAGACACACAAAGAGATTAAATAACCTATTCAAACTAAAACAACAACAACAACAACAAAAAACAACTATTAAACCAGGCAATTGCTCCTTAACAGGCCATGTTGGTAAGCAGTAAACTCAACTGCTTACCAGCATGGCCTGTACAGTACTGTTTATTGTTTAGAAATCGAAATTTTCCTTTGTAATATAGCCACTAGTATTTGGACCGAACAGATATTCATATGAACATGAGTATATTATTATAGAGTGTATCCATTAACCATTAATATACTGCTTGGAAAGGCAATAAGATAGGCATGTAGCATTTCATTTGGAGATTCAGTTATAATAAGAGGGCAAATGAGAATGTACTATTAATGCTGAGGGACCGAAGGCAGGAAGCCTGACATAAGTTCAGGGCAGATAAGAAAAAGACTGAAATGAAATAATGGAAATCATGCAGAGTATGACTGGATAAGGCAGAATTATTACATGTATTTGACACAGATTTATGTGTGGTTTGTTCTATATGTGTTACCACAACAAAGACCATTCAAACTGTTCATTTATATAATGTTGTCTCCTTGAAATTCGAAAAGGAAAATTGAAACCTGGAGGTTTAAGATGTGTGAAAGAAGGATCAATAAAAATCACTTACTGTGTATCAGAAAGGTTTGAAGTGTTTTCTGATCTCTTTTGTCATGTATTACCTTTTCAGACTGAACTCTGGAGAAAAAAAATGATAACTATGACTATGACTTGCAAAATAGATGTTGTAAAATGTATCTGTCAGGGGTGGGCCACGGTGGCTCAGCAGGGCCAGAAACCTGGGTTCAATTCCTGGTGCCTGCTCATACAAAAAAAAAAAAAATTGTATCTGTCAGTTTTTTTAGTTCACTAATCTGAGCCTAGGTAGAAAAAACCACCTCAGAGTACAATACTTAAAAATAAAGAAAAGCTAAAGCAGGATAAAAAGAATATACCTACAAAAATTGCATAGGTTTAATGTTTTTTTTTCAGTCGGTTTTAAAAAACAAACCTAGTACACCCATTTTAATGACACAAAAACTATGATTTGTTTAGAAAATAACATTTGTTTGCTAGTACTATTAGAAATACTGGAGTAAGATTTGAGAAGTCCAATAATGTGGTATGTAGTTCTCCTTCCCAAACCTATCTAAATTCTATATGCTTGTCAAGGTCTTGTTCAAGCCTAACTCTCTTGCATAAAACTTTTGCTGGCCAGCCTACATATATGGTAAACTGAATCAAGTAATATATCTTAATTGAATATGTTGTCATTCAAATATATATATATATGACATTCATATATATATAGTCTAGGTACTGAAGGAGTAAAGTAGAATTTTTAGGACACCTACATAATAACGTTTTAAGAAGTCAAGGCTTATAATGGAAAAGCAGCTTTTTCTGAAATGATTTCAGGTAATATTTCTGAACATATTTTAGGGCAATTAAATTATAAATCTCTTTGAAATGATTTAGCTAAAATAAAAAAGTAGTTCTGGCTTAGTTTAGCCCTACTATGTTTTTCAATTTCAGTGATACATATACCATATTTAAGAAACACACACACATATACACTGTTTTATTGGCCTCACATGTGTCTGGTAAAGATACTGTCAATGTTTAGGATCAGTTCCACATTCTTCCTATAGAATTCCCTTGTTATTTATACTTTAACTAGTAACCTTAAAGGTCTACACTCATTTTGTGATGAGTTGATGGCTCAGAGTGAAGCCGAACTTTGTTTTTTTGAAATAACCATTCCGAAATACCTATGTAACAGATATCTTTGTAAACTAAAGCTACGTTGCCTCATTTTCATGGTGTGATAGAAAATCAGATGCTACTATTAATGAATTTCTTGAGAGATGAGACCATGAATCTGTTAGTGTTTTCCTCTTAGATTAGATAAAACGTTAAAATGTATTTAATGCTAATGGCTTGTAGGTAATTTAATCTAGCATTTTTTTTATTAGTCACTGATACCCAGATGTCTACTTGGCCCATGACTTATATTTTCAATGCAATGTCAATTTAAAATAGATTCAGAGAAGATGACAAATTTATTTTTTGTGGAAATAAAACATGAGGGATTTGGTATCTTTCCAACAAATAGTTTTTTAAACCAAGTTTTAAGAAAGCAGAAATGAGCTCGTTTCTCAATTGACTTATTTCTCTTGTCATTTAATTCATACTTCTGTACCATTCAAAAATCACTATGCAAAAGGGGAAAAAATATGATATATTGTAGAAGTTTAAGCCCCTCCCAAAATACTCATTGATACAATGACTCATACACTCCAAAATCTAAATTAATTTGTCAATTTCAGAATTATTCATTAAAGACCTTATTACCCTTCTCTCATTGGATAACTACCTCAAATTTTTCTGCTTTTGCTGAACCTCAACCAATTTTCTAAATTTTATATAAGTAAATCTCCAAAATTCACTATCATATTTATCTTCCAAATTTGTGAAAAAAAGAGAACAAGAAAAAACAGCCTGTTAGTACTTTTAGAAATAGACATTTGCCAAGTCCTTGTTGAGGGCCTACTATAAGCCTAACACCATCTTAGATGCCAGAGAGTAATGCATAAATTGCACAATGCTTCCCTGAAGAAGTAATTAATAATATTAGGCATAAAAGACAATTCCATGTTTTATAATTTGGTAATTTATGGTAAAGGCAATATTGATTCCTTTCTTTCCTAACCTCCCCCTCAGTTTCCACAACTGTAAAAATAAAAGAGAGTTATTTCAGATGACCTATCTGCAAATATCCTTCAAACAAACCTATTTATTACAAATAAGAATACAGAAAAAAGTGAGGTTAAATGACTTATTTCCTAAGGTCACAAAACTAAAGTCACGTATTACATGAATGTATAAAATAAGGAACATGAATAAGGAGAACATGCCTATAGATCTTACCGTTGCAATGATAATAGGATTTAAAAGTTTAAACAGTGAAAACCTGAGACGATAATACATTGCTATAAAGTAGCTGATTTTTATATTTTACTTTGAGTACCATTTTCAGAAAAGCAGCTAAATTTGTTCCTATCTCTAGTGAATATTATGAGTTTTTTGATTCAGAATGAAGCAACAAGATAAATAAACGTTAACTTATTTCTGTAGTATAATACAGAATACATTTATAATAACAAGAATATTGCTAACAAATTTGAAAAATATCTACGCCTCCTCCCAAATTTCTTTACTTTTTCATAGTTGAAACGGTGCTTATCTTTCTGTCTTGGAGACAGACATTCTTGGAACTTTCTCCATTACTCTCAATTCAGTCAATGGATACTGTTCTAGTTCTCTAGCTGCCGGAATGCAACACACCAGAGATGGATTGGCTTTTAATAAAAGGGGATTTATTTCGTTAGTTCTTCAGAGTAAAGGCAGCTAACTTTCAACTGAGGTTCTTTCTTACATGGGAAGGCATAGGGTGGTCTCTGCTGGCCTTCTCTCCAGGCCCCTGGGTTCCAACAACTTTCCCTGGGGTTATTCCTTTCTGCATCTCCAAAGGCCTGGGCTGAGCTGTGAGTGCTGAGATGAGGTATGCTGAGCTGCTTGGGCTGTGCTATGTTGCAGTCCCTCATTTAAGCACCAGCCAATTAAATCAAACATCATTCATTGCAGCAGGCATGCCTCCTAGCCAACTGCAGATGTAATCAACAACAGATGAGGTTCACCATTGGCTCATGTCCACAGCAACAGAACTAGGTGCCTTCACCTGGCCAAGTTGACAACTGAATCTAATTACCACAGATACAGCTTCTGAATTATTTTTTACACAATGTTATTCAAATATGCCCTTTTCTCATTCCCATTACAATTATAGCATCCCAGGATTGTTATTTTAATGCTCACCTCAGACACCTCTGTATCCCATGTTTGGACTCTATTCATTCCCCACTCCACCACAATGGCACCAAATAATGCTAACACCTGAGCAGAGCATATGTAGAGTTAGTAGTAACTTGATGACAGAGTAACTGCCAAATACCAAGATGAAATAAAAAGACCAACGGGTAGGACATGAAATAATGAGTTTCAGGTAATGGGGAACTTTGAGAAATGGTTGCAGACAAATTCTCATGCTTAATTCAGAGAAAAATCTTGTTATTTTGGGGTGACTGGGGAAGGGAAGAAGGATATTAGGCAAACTATAAAGCCAAAAACCAATAATTAAAATTCAAATGTGCTACGATGTTTTTTGGGGGGTGCATGGTCCAGGAATCGAACCCGGGTCTCCCGCATGGAAGGGGAGCATTCAACACTGAACCACCTGTGCATCCTCAAATGTGCTATGATTTAGTATGTGCAATTTAAGAAAAACTAATGATCATAAAAAATCATCTGGGTTATACCTACATACATAAGAAACACCAGAATTTCAATTTCAAATTTGAAAGAACATAGACTTTATAGTCTATACCGCTAAAGAGACACTTAGCATATTTTGTTGTTATTTGCTTTTTAGCATATACTTCAGATTTCAGAGCCTCTTATGTACTAGGAACAGTGGTAAATGTTTTATATACATTTGAATTTGAGCTTTATCATTCTTACTGGGTTATAAATTCACATAGGACGAAGATTGGATTTCATTCATGTTGATACTTCTCCAAACTTCCCTTTGTAAATCATCACACGTGGTTTCTTTCGATATATGTTTACTGAATAATTAATCTAAAAAAGCAAACTAGCTCTATGGGAAAAGAATTTTATGGTGCAAATTTAGAGTTAAAATACTTGGTTCTAGATCTTTGTGAGTCTCAAGTCCCATCTATTAAAAAAGTAAATCAGATAGGATGGTTAATAAGATCATTTTAAATGTGACAACCTTATGAGAATAGCAACAGTTTTCTAGTTCTGAGGCATACACTTCAAATAATAATACCCAGGTAGTTTATTTTTATAGTCCAGAAGATAATGATCATGGTTCTTCAGTTACATTAGAAAACTCTTAAAGAAGCACAAAGCCAGTCATTAACAGGGCCTTGAATTTGTCATTTTCTATGCAATCCAGCACCTTACATTTGAAATGATTCATTTTATATATTACTGAATGAATGAAAATGTCTCCCCTTTTTTGTCTTTTATTACTTATAGGAAATTTCAGAGGTCACTGGCGATCAATAACAAATTAAACATTACATTTAAAAAGGTGGTTTAAATTAAACTGTATCCAACTACTATCCCTACACATGTGAAATTAATTATTTCATAGGATAGATAGTACCCTGCTGTCTTTTAGATACCATTATTTATTATAATTATTGTAGTGGATTACAAACTAAATTATTTAGGATATAGAAATTTTACTAAAAAGAATAGTCATTGATTTTGTTTTTTCTCAATAAGATTTTTATATAACAAAATTTCTAAGTCTTGTTAAATGATGAATCATAGCATAATAGATATTTTACTTTTGGGGTGAAGAAATAAAGGTTTGGAACATTTTTAAAAATTTTAAAACATTTAATAAATCTACAGAAGTCGAAAAAGAAGTAAAGGTCAAATAGATCAAAATGCTTTTGCAAAAGTCTGTTCAACAAGAAAGCAATGTGAGAATACACAATTTCAGTGACATCTTGTCAACTTTGACCATGGATTATTTTTTTACCCATAGTAAAAAAAAAATAATTGGAGATATTTATGTTTTTCTATTAAACACTTTTTATTATCTTTACTCCTATAAAAGTTGCAGGAAAATTGAATACATATTTCATGAGGAAAACTCAAAACTTCATGATGTACTACCTATTTTCTATTATAAATAGATATTTTAAAGATACAACCTAATATCTATTTTCATGTTCTCTTTTTATGTACTTCCCGCTATATATATATATATGCATATATATATTATTTTCTATATGTGCTATTGCAATTTGTTCCAGCATAACATATTCTTATGTTCTCTTTCCCTCTTTATTTCCTGTCATATTTATCTCATTTCTAATAAAGACAATATATAACAGAAAATGTTTAATAATATAATCACAGAATAGCCTTTATCATTAATATATCTATATTTCACACCATAGTAAAATATATATTTGTAAGTATTTGTTGTTGTTTTCTTTTGGGTGGGGGGAGGGTGGCGCATGGTCAGGGAATCAAACCTGGGTCTCCTGCATAGAAGGGAGCATTCTACCGCTGAACCACCCATGCACCCTATAGGTATTTTATAGTTACTAAGATAAGAATGATTAAATTATTCATCCCAAAGTCAAATAGAGTTCATTGTAATGCCAGGATTTAAAGAAACCCAAGCTTTCTCACTTGACATTCCACTGTATTTCCAGTACAACCTCCTTCTCCCCCATGCCATGGACATTAAGTTCCAAAGATCTTTAGATCTTCTCAGAAAATGATGAAATTAGGAAATTTTATTTGTATTTCTTTATTTTATTGGAATATATAAGTGTGTGTATATACAGACAGTCATGTTACTCATTTAAAGAATGTATGATTAATATTAATTTTTCTACAAGAAACAGACATTCATTTGCATGTGTCAAGATTTTAATAAAAATAAGTCAACTGATGAGCAATATAACTAAGAAGAAAACTTTAAAAAATTCCAAATCACTTTCTGTAGAATAAATTGGAAAGCTACCTATGCAAGCAAGGATCCTTAAACGTCAATCAAGCCCTCTTTGATCTTACCTTCAACTTTTTTCTAAACAGTGTTTCAACTTATGAGTTTTCCTTATTTAAACCATTAGGCCTACCCCTACTAACATTACCTGTGTACCCAGAGTCCTGATAACAGAGGATAGGTTGTATGTTTCAAAATAGAATTTCATGAACTGGCATTTAAAAATTCATTTACTTACAACATCAAGTAGGCAGAATTATCAAGCTTTCTTTTAGTTAGTGGTACCTTTATTTCATTTAAAGATTTAAATCTGGGAAATATAATAGCAAATTGTTCCTCAGTGCTTCTTTTCCTTTAAAATACACTGTGCATGTGGGCAAGGTACTGATATTTGCATTTGATACAATTCCACAGTATTGGAAAAGACTCCTTTTCTTTCCTCAGGAGAAAATTCCAATTAGGATAAAGTAATCTTATTAGATCTTCATAAAAATAGTGATAAAAGATTAAATTATTTTACTCTTGAGTCACTGTTTAGTGGAGAATTTGAATGGGAGTTCATTAATATCTAATTGACTATCAATGTTGGCAATGTTTTAACTGAATATCAATGTTGTCCATGCTTAGTTTATGATTAAGCTTCATGATTAGAAGGTATCCTATTCTTTTATTATATTCTTAGGCTTAATTGGGATACATAAGCTATTACTTTATGAGGGGTTTCAGAATAAAAGGCAACTTGTGGACAGATATTCATCAAAAGGCCTCAAATTATATTTCATATGATCTTTTTTTCCTTGTTTCAGAATCTTGCTTTTATCAGGATTATTCAGTTACCTGAATAACATAAATAGATGTTTATGTTATGTTATAACTGAATAACATAAGTTATATGTCCATAACTTATATTATGGACACAAATAGATGGCAGGAAGAAAAAAATGAAACATTTTTATAGCTTGTTCATGAATTATCTCAGTGTTTTATTTTGATTTCTATTTATTTTATGCTGAAAATAATATCTAGTTTTCTTGTCACCATCTTAAATGAATGTGAAACTATACCATTTGTGTTGTTATAAAATAATTTCAAAATAATCATTCAAAGTTTTCCTCTCAATCAAATCTTAATTTGTGTCACTCAAGTCTACACTTGATCCATTTGAATAATGTTGCAGATTTCTCTATCATCAAAATTTAGGAAACTTGTTTTTGAAGCTTAATTGTACCTGACACTGTAAAACCATGGCATAGAATATAACATCTGCTCTTAGTTAGTATTTAGTGAACATTTCTTATAAGATATGGTTTCTGACTTTGAAGAACTTATATTTTATTTTGAAAGATAAAATGTCTTGACATATGTATTAGTCAGGGCTCTCTAGAGAAAGAGAAATAACAAGTGATATCTGTAAATGTAGACTTACAAAGGTGTCTCACGCAATGGTAGGAATGCAAGAATCCGAAGTCTATAGGGCAGGCTATGAAGCGGGCAACTCTAATGAAGGGTCTCAACAAACTGCACATGAGAGGCTCCCTGGCTGAAGAAGCAGTGAACATTTTCCCTTCTCCCTTAAAAGACTTCAACTTATCAGACCAAACCTAACTGACTGAATTATCTCCTTTGCAGGTGACATGCCCTTAGTTAACTGTAGATGTGATCAGCCACAGCTGCAATCAACTGACTAATGATTTAATAAACCAGCATTCTGGTTATCAGCCATCCAGGAAATATCCTGCAGCAATGGTTAGGCCATTGCTTGCCTGACCAGACAACTGGGCAGTATCACCTGGCCAAATTGACACCAGAACCTAACCATTACAGTCCATCCCTTGCCAACGTGGCAGCTACACTCATCACCTTGAAAGGTACTTAATTTCTAAATAAAACACAATTACAGACATGTTTTGCCTGACAATACTCAACTGTCCTGTGTACAACCAGAAATGCATTAAATCTCTCCAGAATAGGGTACAAGTACTTAGGTAAGATTCACTCTTAAAATTCATACCCTATAACTAAAAACTTTAACATGAACAATACAACTTATGTCATGATAGGAAGAAAACAAGATATTTGTTTTATGTAGAAATACAAACATACTCATAACAAAATACGGAGGAAATATTCATACCATCACAGTCCTGGTTTCTCTAACTGGTCAGGTGGTCCTAGTTCATATTTATCAATATCTTTTTCTACTTCAAATTCCAAGTTCCCTTTACCCTCAGCAAACACTTCAGCTGGCCATGGTTCTTTGCCTGGTGGGGTGGCCCAAGCATTAATTCCTGAAGTCTCTGGGCCATTGGTAGTCCTGCCTGGATTGGGTTGTTGCAGTTTTCCATTGACTGTAATCACAGGGCATGGTACTAATATGAAATGTTCTAGGTAATCTCCTACCAGGAAAACTCTTCTTTACTCCATTGTGTAGTTGCAGTCCTATTTCCCCTTGATAATCAGAATCAATCTCCCCAGACAGTACAGTAGTCCTCTTTCTTGTTTGTTGCTTCAGAGGCATGAGAAGCCCAAAGTAGACAGGTGGAAGTCTTAACTTCCAGTTCAATGGAATCATTGTTGTGTCTCCTGGAAGGAGCACTCCTCATTTTGGAGCCAAGACCTGTAGACCAACAGAGCTTAAGATTCCAGGGACAGGAAGCAAAATTTATTCTAGTGGGTGATAGTGGTGCAACTCCCATTTCCACCCCTTGATTCTTGAACCCATGAATCCTGGCTACGGGAGAAAAAGCACCACAGTGTGGACACTGATTCAGAGCATACATAGCTTCCTGGAGAACATTGTCCCAGCCCTGCAAGGTATTCCTTCCTAGTTGGCGCCATAATTGGGTCTTCAAAAGGCATTGCACTGTTTTATCAACCCAGCTGCCTTTGGATGATTGGGAATGTATTAGTTAGGGTTCTCAAGAGAAACAGAATCAACAGGGAACACTTGCAAATATAAAAGTGTCTCACATGACCGCAGGAACGCAGCGTCCAAAATCCACAGGGCAGGCTGCGAAGCCGACGACTCCGATGGAGGGTCTGGATGAACTCCACAGGAGAGGCTCACCAGCCGAAGCAGGAATGGAACCTGTCTCCTCTGAGTCCTCCTTAAAAGGCTTCCCATGATTAGATTTAGCATCACTAATTGTAGAAGACACTCCCCTTTGGCTGATTACAAAAGGAATCAGCTGTGGATGCAGCTGACGTGATTATGACCTAATCCTATGAAATGTCCTCATTGCAACAGACAGGGCAGCACTTGCCCAATCAGATAAACAGGTACCACAACTTGGCCAAGTTGACACGTGTCCCTAACCATGACAGTCCACCCCTTGTCAACTTGGCACCTATATATATATCACCTTAAACCATACTTAATTTCCAAGTGAAAACAAATAAGCACACATTTTTTTCTTTTATCTGACAATACTCAACTGTCCTGCATATAACTGGAAACACATTAAATCTCTCCAGAATAGGGTGCAAATCCTTGGGCAGCATTCTTTCTTAAACTTGATATCTTACAACTTAAATAGTATAACATGAACAAAACAGCATTACAGGCCTCGTTTCTGTAACTGATCACGTGGTCCAAGTTCATATTTATCACTTCCTTCTTCCACTACCCATTCCATGTTCCCTTTACCCTCAGCAAGCACTTCAGCTGGCCGTGGTTCTTTGCCTGGGGGTGGGGGGTGACCCAAACCTTCATTCCTGAAGTTTCAGAGCCATTAGTAGTCCTGCCTGGATTGTGTTGTTGTAGTTTTCCATTGATTTTAATCACAGGGCTTGGTAGTATTAATAGACGCCCTAGGGGATCTATATTCCAAGAAAACTCTTCTTTACCTCCATTATGTAGTTGCAGTCCTACTTCTTTCTGATAGTCAGGGTAAATTACCCCAGACAATAATGTAATCCCCTTCTTGGCTTGTTGATCCAGAGGCATAAGTAGCCCAAAGTGACCAGGTGGCAATCTTAACTTCTAGTTCAGTGGTATCACTGTTGTTTCTCCTGGAGGAAGCACACCCTGTTTTGGAACTAAAACCTGTAGACCAGCAGAACTCAGGGTAGCAGGGACAGGAAGCAAAAATTTTCCTAGTGGATCACTAGGGGTAATAGTGAGTGGTACCACACCCATTTCCACCCCTTGGTTCCTGGACCCATGAATCCTGGCTATGGGAGAAACAGCACCATACAGCAGATGCTGATTCAGAGCATACACAGCTTCCTGGAGAACATTACCCCATCCTTTCAAGTGTTTGCCACCTAGTTGGCACCGTAATTGCGTTTTCAAAAGGCCATTCCACCGTTCTATCAATCCAGCTGCTTCTGGATGATGGGGAGCATGGTAAGACCGGAGAATTCCATGAGCATGTGCCCATTCCCGCACTTCATTTACTGTGAAGTGTGTTCCTTGATCCGAAGCAATGCTATGTGGAATACCATGATGATGGAGAAGGCATTCTGTAAGCCCATGGATGGTAGTTTTGGCAGAAGCATTGCGTGCAGGGAAAGCAAACCCATACCCATAGAGTATGTGTCTATTCCAGTTAGAACAAATCGCTGCCCCTTCCATGAAGGGAGTGGTCCAATGTAATCAACTTGCCACCATGTAGCTGGCTGGTCACCTTGGGGAATGGTGCCATATCGGGGGCTGAGTGTGGGTCTCTGCTGCTGGCAGATTGGGCACTCAGCAGTGGCTGTAGCCAGGTCAGCCTTGGTGAGTGGAAGTCCATGTTGTGAGCCCATGCATAACCTCCATCCCTACCAACATGACCACTTTGTTCATGAGCCTATTGGGCAATGACAAGAGTTGCTGGGGAAAGAGGCTGACTGGTATCCACAGAACGGGTCATCTTATCCACTTGATTATTAAAATCTTCCTCTACTGAAGTCATCCTCTGGTGTGCATTCATATGGGACACAAATATCTTCATGTTTTTAGCCCACTCAGAAAGGTCTATCCACATACTTCTTCCCCAGACCTCTTTGTCACCAATTTTCCAATTATGGTCTTTCCAAGTCCCTGACCATCCAGCCAAACCATTAGCAACAGCCCATGAGTCAGTATACAAATGCACCTCTGACCAGTTTTCCTTCCAAGCAAAATGAACAACCAGGTTCACTGCTTGAAGTTCTGCCCACTGGAAGGATTTCCCCTCACCACTGTCCTTCAAGGACACCCCAGAAAGGGGTTGTAATGCTGCAGCTGTCCACTTTTGGGTGGTACCTGCATATCGTGCTGAACCATCTTTAAACCAGGCCTGAGTTTTCTCTTCCTCAGTCAATTCACTGTAAGGAACTCCCCAAGAGGCCATAGCTCTGGTCTGGGAAAGAGAAGGTAATGTGGCAGGAGTGGAAACCATGGGCATTTGTGCCACTTCTTCATGTAACTTACTTGTGCCTTCAGGACCTGCTCTGGCTCTATCTCGTATATACCATTTCCACTTTACAATAGGGTGCTGCTGTGCACACCCAACTTTATGGCTTGGTGGGTCAGACAACACCCAGCTCATGATAG
>PVIY010047165.1:0-18028 GCA_004026745.1 Myrmecophaga tridactyla
AACCCCTCCCCCCATCCCGCCCCCACCACCCCCCGAAGGGGGCCCACAAACGCGCCTCCACTCACTGACCAAACCACTCTGGGACCCACCCGGGCACCACCCCGGACAAACCAACAAAATCCCACGTCCCACCCGAGACCCCAAGCACCCACGAGGCTCAATCAAACCATCCACACAAGCCATACTAGGAAAATTATCATTATTTTTACAAAAACAAAAATAAAATGATAAGAGTGGCCTTTATGTATTGGGGGCATACTTTCCACTAACAATAATGCTGAACACAATACAAGTTTGATGGGACAAATTTATGAACAAGTCTGTTCCAAACCTTGGCCATGGTTTCTCATTGATAAAGATAATTTCATATTTTTTCTCTCTCAGCTTCTCTCACGTCACAGCATTTTAAAGATAGTGTGATTTTTTTTCTAGCTTAGTTGCTGTGTTTTTTAGTGATATAGAGTTCACAACGTTGTAACAGAGTGAGTATATTAGGGTTCTATAGAGAACCAGAGCAAACTGGAGATTAGACAGATAGATAGATTTAAATATTAAGAGATTTATTCTAGGAATTGGTTATGCAACTGTGGGGATTGGCAAGTAGGAATTCTGAATTCCATAGCACAGGCTGCAAGTTGGGAACTCTGAGTTTTGATGAGTTCTCCAGGAGAATGTGGTTAACTGAAGTCGAGATATACATTCTTCTTTCTGACTGTTGAAATCATCATTTCCACCTTTAAGGTCTTCAATTGATTGGATGAGACTTCTATTGCTGAAGGCAATATGTTGATTGTAGATACAATCAACAATGTAGATATGTAGCTGATTATATCTACAAGCAACATTGTAGTGGCAATCAACTGACTAAGGCTTTAAACCCACTGAAAGACCAGCACAGTAACAGTTAAGGCTAATGCTTGCTTGAACAAAAAACTGGACACCATAACCAAGAAAGCTGACACATGTAATTTCACTGTGAATTTACTGTCACAGTGAAATAGAAGTATGTAGATTTAAAATGACAGAGTGATGGAGGAAAGGGAAGGAACACGTGGTTTGGAATGTTAGGGAAAATTTGGGGAAAAGGATGGATGATGAAAAGGTTCAGAAACTTGGGGGTCAAATGGATGATACCAAAGATGGATCTTGAAAGGAAGTGGGGAAAAGAGAATTTTCATGAGTGTTTCCCTGGGTCATGGATTGCATCAACCTTGATACTGTATGAAAGAGGCAAGTAAAGACAGGATGCAGGGGAACTATGAAATTTACTTGGTTTATTCCTGAATTATCGCATTTAATAGTCTCAACAATCCTAAATAGTTTTTACGTTAGTCTCCATATTAAAATCTTAACCATCTTTTTTTTTTTAATTTGCATATGGGCAGGAGGCACCAGGGATCGAACTCCAGACCTCCAGCACGGCAGGTTGGAGCTCTGCCTGCTGAGCCACGGCAACCGCCCTTAACCATCTTTAAGGAACTCTCAATCTTGGAGTTAATTCTTGTATAAACACAGAGCAGGGTGTTCTATTGATAATACAATAAATTATATTTCAAACCAGATATGAAGGAAAACTCCAGGTAAATATAGAGCAATAAGTTACATTGTTAGATTAGAGGCCATTAATACCACTTACAGTCCTGAGGTTAGGGTTTGCTCTATCTGGAAGGTCTGTGGTATTTCCTTGCTATTGGGAGCCTGCAGTTTAGGCTCAATCTTGGGTTTTAGTCCTGACTGCCCCATACATTAGCTGGGTGATCTTAGGCAAATTAGTTGCTTTCTGAATGCATAATGGCTGTCTAAAAATGAGTATAATAATTCATAGAGTTTGGGTAAGATTAATATGAGATAATACAAATAAAGATTTTAGCACAATTCCTGGCCCATAGGAACCCTGAGATAAGTATTAGCTGCTATTATAATTATTATTCTCGTATTATTCATAACAGCATTGCTGCAAAGAGGATTGTTTTCAGTGGTGTTGTGTAAACAGTTATTGTTCATGGCATATTTGCTAAGGGTAGTGTTGTTTAAGAAATGGCTATAGGGGGTACAAGGGTAGTTCAGTGGTAGAATTCTCGCCTGCCATGCAGAAGATCTGGGTTTGATTCCTGGTCCATGCACTTCCCCCAAAACCAAACAAACAAAAATTCAACAAATGGTGCTGCAATATGGGATACTCACATGGAAAAAATAATGAAAAGTGACCCTGCCATATAGCATACAAAAGAGAGAGAGAGAGAGAGAGAGAGAGAGAGAGAGAGAGAGAGAGAGAGAGAGAGAGAAATGGCTATAGTTTCTGTTGCACCATGGAAACTTAGAAAATTACCTCAAGCTGTCATGAGGCAGTGAACTGGGGGCTAAACTGGGCACCCACTGCCCATTGGGGAAGAATTAACTCCAATAGTTGATCAGGACCCTACATCATCCTCTTCTTTCCCCAGAATCTGAATGCGCCAGCTGTGTTCATATAGAAGGCAATGAGAATAGGGAACACCATGGAAGTGCTTCATTCCAGGAGGTAAAAGGGAAAGGAAATCAGCCTCCATCCGTTTGTTAAATGTTCAACAATGAACTCAAAGTTATGCTAGTTTTGTACCATAATTATAAATTTCTCAACCTTGTATTATTGACATTTTCATCTAGATAATGTTTTAATGTGGGGGGCTATCAGTGCGTAATAAGATTTTGAACAGCATCCCTGCTCTCTACCTCAATTATCAGTAGTAACCCTCCCACCCCAAGTCGTGATAAGAAAATGACTTCAGACACTGCCAAATGTCCCCAATTAAGGGCGATAATGACCCATAATCACCTCCAGTTGAGAACCACCAGGAAATACCGATATGAGACTTAGGCTCAAGCTGTAGCACAGCCACTCACCATTGACGTAGAGGCTGTTTCTGTCCAGTGTGTAGGGGCCCAGCTGGGTGACACCATAGGTGTGTTGGCTCAACTCCTGGTACAACTGTTCTCTGCCCAGCCCAGAGCCCACGGCTTCAGAATAGTAGGTGCAGACACTGTCCACTCCCGTGGCTGCCCCGTCTTTCTCAATCCTGGGATAGGAGAAATATGGGAATGTAGACATTCAGAGATGTGGGAGAGTTAGATATTTTCTTCAACTTTTTCCTTCAAATTGATGCCCTGGTTTCATAACATCTCTCGTATTTGTTCTTGCCTGATTTCTCAGACATGTTATTTTCTGGGTCCTCTTCATCCAGGTTGCTTTGTTCCCCGTAAAGTGGGAGATCTCCCGGTCCTCATTTTCTCTTCTTTTGCTTCCCATTCTTCTTGGATCATTTGGTTCACACTCACCATTTCAACTACCTGTTCTATTATCATGGGGCCTATCTTGCTCCTGCTGGCCAAGACATCTCTCCAGGGCTCCATCCCACATATCCATCAGCCTTAGGGATGTCCCATAGACCCCCTCAGATTCCATGTATCAACAATTAAGCTAATCATCATCTCTTAAAAACAGAATCTGCTACCCCTCCCATATGTCTATAGCAAGGTCAGAGTCAAAGACCAGGGAGGCCTCCTGGAAACTTCCCCATCCTTTGTTCTCATATCCAATTAGTATTTGGTCCAGTTGAATGTCTCACTGATCTCTCAAACTTCTGTCTTATCACTTCAACTTTTCCATGCCATAGCTACCAGTATTCTACTTAAAATAATCACATCAGATCAGGACTCTGCCCAATACAATTCCATGGTTTCCCACAGCTCTCAGTAGTTGTAGCTAATACTTATTGCATACCTGTGAGGTGCTATGCCTCTGCTATGCCTTCTAAATGTGTTATCCACTCAGTAACTTTATTAAGTAGAGGCTCATGTTATTCCCACTTTACAGATGAGGAAACAATGCTGTATAAAGATTAAAGACTTCCCCAAAGAGCACATGGCTAGTGACATAAATAGGATGTGACCTCATGACTTTAGAGACTTTCAATGCCTAATCTTTTTGCTATGCTTCACACTATGAAGCTCCTTGGTATGGCCTTTAAACCCCAGCTCCAACCTGAGCTCTTGGCATCCACTACTCCAAACTCATCTTGCAATTTATCCACTGTCCATGCAACTATACTTCCGTGCATCCATACATCCTCTCAGTCAGTCTCCCAGTCAACCAGCCTCCTTCCTTTCCTTGTTCCCTTCCTTTTCCTCTATTCATTTCCCTCCCCACCTCCCCTCTTTCCTCCCTTTCTTCCTCCCCTCTTTTCTTTCCTTCCATACTCTACTCTCCAATTTCACAGAACTTTTCTCATGTGTCAGGCTATTTGCCACATTTGTCTCATTATTTAAGATGTTCTACCACTTAAAATATCTTTGCCAATGATCCTTCTGACTCATGTACCTTGAGTTGTCAAAACTTAGCTCAGGTACCACCTCCCACAGTTATTCTCTACTCGGTTCTCTCTGGTTGAGCTAAAAGTCCTCCCTTCGGGCTCCTGTAGCTGCCATGGAGAGCTTCAACATGATACTAATCTCATTCATAGTAGGTTTTAAGTTGATATCGTTTCTGCCTATTCCACACTATGGGTACCTTGAGGGCAGAGCCCATGGGTGACTTTCTCCGTGCTCTCAGCCCTTGTCACAGAGTTTGACCTAATGTGTTTTGCTCCATGTTTGCTTAATGCATCAGTGTTATCTTTTCTTTTTTTCTAACCACTGAACCTGAATGCTCCATGCCTCTGCTTACCCAAATAATGTATTGCCTTAGACAGCCACCTCTTATATACTCAGCTAGAGGTGATAGTGTCTGTGGTTGAGCTTCTGGAAGACAACAGTCATTTACAATCCCTGCCTTCAAGGTGTCATGCCCAGGGCCTTGCCTACAGGGGATGTTACTTATAACAGTGCAATCTTTCATGTTGTGGAGGAGGAGAGTCTCACCTGAGCAAGGTCAGTCTGCAGCCGGAGTACAGTGGGCCAATACTGGTATTCATGAACACAGACTTGAGCTGGAAGAAAGGGAGGGAAGTAAGCAGGATGGGTTATGGGGATGGGGTAAAGCAAGGACAAGGTAGGCCAATGTAAGTATTAGAGGGGTTCTCACCAGTTGATTCAGGACCTGCTCAGTGGAGTTGAATTCTCTGGAGCCTAGCTGTCCCATGTTTGGGGTATAAAGTAAGTTGGTGATGGTGAAGTTGAGAGTGAAAGACACCAGAGCTGAACTCACACCAACAGCTGGAGTGGGAGAGAGAGAGAGAGAGAGAGGACCCCTCTCAGGCTTAGGCCTGAGTTGAAAGTGGGGGAAAGGGACTTGTGCTGTCTCCCGGACACAATGTCCAGTAAGTGAGGCATTGAATACCCCATCTGAAGTATCCTCGATCCTCATATAGCTGGGGGAGGGGAAGGGACCTTATGTTGGATGAATGACTTCAGCTCATAACAGAACCTTGACCCTCAGCACAGAATGGCCAAAGGTGGAAAAGTAGTAGGCATATTGGTGGGAATAATATGAGGTCCAAGCCTCTTGTGCTCAGTCCTCAGGCCAAATGCATCAACAGTAAAATAAATCCAAATAATCATTCCAAGAACAGCAACTTCAAAGGCCCACAAGATGGACGGATGTTGGGCCTTGGAGAAATGGAAAAAGACTGGTGTGGCCAGAGCTTAGAGAGCAAGGAATAGAATGGGACAGGCTGAGGGTAGATGGACGTCAGGGCTCAGACCATGCAGAAATTCATTATCTACGGAATAGGAGCTGAAAATTCATAGGACTCAGAGAGAAGGTTCCTACCTGTAAAGCTGGGGGTGAGAGACTCTGAGGGTCCTAGAGAGAATATGAAGGTCACTAGAGGGAAAATGCAACATGTGTAAAAACTGTCGGGACCTATCATGTGGTAATGAGAAGACTGAACTGTTAATGGGAACTCGCATTTCTCTCTTGGTTCAGCTTGGGGCTTTTGCTGGCATGGGGATGCTCTTGGGATGAAACCTGGAGGATAAAGTATTCTGGCCTCCTGGAGACAGACTTAGGGAAGAAGGATCCCAGGGCATAGGGACATAGGGCCCTGATTACTCACTGCTAGTGCTGTGGGTCCATTGTGGATAGTTATAACCTATAGAGAGAAAGGGAAAAAGAGTAATATGATGGGAAGAGGTTAAGAAAGGCATGGGTAATAGAACTAGAAACATGAACATACAAACTTTCTTATGTGTTTTCTTTAAGACTTATGAATAAGTAATAACATCTACTTAAGTGGGTAACTGCCTCATATTTTGATGCTTAAGATAACTTTATACTCATTACCATTACCATAAAGATAGTAGTAATCTGAGAAATCTTAATATTGTGGGTATGTTCACAATACCCACGTTAAATCTCATTAAATGAATGATAAGCACAAAAACTTCCAGACTTATCTCTGTTTGCGTCATCCACTAAAGATAATTTTGCCCTTGCTCTCTTTACTTTTACCCATTCCCAAATGGCCAAAGACAGCTTGACCTTTACAAGTCTAGTTCCCAGGCTTCTGTAATGAAGAATTGAGAAAATGAGGTGGAGAAGGTGAGAAAGTGGCTTGTGGACATGGTAGTATAGAGGGAAAGGAGGAAAGAGGTGATGTGTTGATGTGAGAATTTGGGGAAAGGATTTGCATAGTAAAGAACGAAGAGACTTAGGGTCAGCCAAAGAGAATAAAGTTGAAGACCGAGAAGAAATGGGGAAAAGAGGATTTGAATAAGTATTTTTTTCTGGATAACTAATTGAATCCCCTTTGATGTTCTGTGAGTAATGCAAGTAAAGTTTATAGTTATTTTACATTTGATAGCCTGACTAGGTTTCTTGAAATGAAACTTCTCTCTGAGAATGGGTCAAGTGGAGCTCTGTGAGTTACTCAGGTTATTCAGGTTTTATCTCATTTGACTTTCTGAGGTGACAATTTTCCTACAAGTGGAAATTGAAGCCCAGAGAGGTTACATGGCTTCCCCAGGATACTTTAATGAGCAAATGGCAGAGCCAACACCTAAATCAAGGACTATAGCTCACCAAAACCCACACTGCTACCTATTGCTTTTCAGTCACTGTAGAATGCAATATATATTTCATTCAAGTATAAAGAAAAATTCTAAGGTGGTATAGTGGGGGCATAATTAAACAAGCATTAGCTTAAATTGTGTATCAGAGGTCTCTTACATGCCTTTCAATTTTGCAATGTAGGCCTTAATCTGTGGTAGAATCTAGTAGTTATAAACCTAGATTTTACAGTTGATTTGGAGTTTGAGTTCCAACTTTACCACTTATTAGCTGTCTCAAACTGTCGAATGCATTTCCCTCATGAGCCCTGTTTTCTCCTCTGTAAAATGTATATAATACCACCTCATAGTTTTAGGTAGGCTTACTAAGACATAATACATGCGTAGTTCTAGATCATAAGCATCTCAGTAAGAGTTTTTGTAATGGTGTTGTTGCGACAGACTCTTTTGCTTAAATATTAGTATATTTAATATTAGTAGCAGTTTTATTGTTTGCTTATCAATAGGGTGTAGTTCCAGCTGACCCTTGTAGAATAAGTAAAAAGCTGCATGCTGCCATTTGAAAGAGAAGGAAGTGGAGCAGTCACTGCACTAGGAACCAGTTATCCATTAGGGAAGAGTTAACTCCAATCACTGTCATGGCTTTGCTTTACCCCCTTCCTTCTTTGATATCTCATTCTCAAGTCAATCTTCTATGAAAGGTCACTGGAAAAAGAAAAGCTTTGAAGTCCACCTGTACTTCTAGAAGTCAAAAGTCCTTAGGTGAATTGAGGGGAGAGAACCCAGGCCCCATGATAATATTCTAGACTGGCCTGGAACTATGACTACAGTACAGAGAAATTGAATTAAGGGAGATCCGTTTGAAGAGCTACGTACCATTGATGTAGAGAGTGTTCTTTTCCAGGGTGAAGGGGCCAAGCTGCGTGATGCCATAGGTCAGTTGGCTGAGTTCCCAGTACAGCTGCTCTCTGTCCAGGATAAAGCCTGTGCGGTCTGAGTAGTAGGAGCAGACAGCATTCATCCTGGTGCTTGCCTTGTTCTTATCAGCTCTGGGGAGAGAGGGTTACAGGAATAGGGACGTGTAGAGACATCTGAGAGCTGGACACTCTTGATAGCTACTTCGTTTTCATGTTACACTCTTCCCTGTTTTTTTTCCTGCCTTCTCAAACACATCTTTATCATTTCGGGAAACTCTTCATCTAGACTCCTGTCCTTAAAGGTAATGTACCCCAAGCAAGCGACTTGGCTACTCTGAGTCTCAGTGTTCTCATCTACAAGATGAGATAATAGTTGTATCCAGTCCATAGGGTTGTTGTGAGAATTAAATGAAAGAAAACATGTAAACTACTCAGATTATTCTGCAGCATGTAGTAAGGGTGACATTATTATTAATTTCCCCATTCAATGGAGAGCTGAGAGCAGGTGGGGTGGGCAGACCTCATTTGAGAAGAGTTTTGGTCTAGGATACTCTGGGATTCTCTCCTTGTGGACCCACCTGTCTGGCTAAATGAGTTGTATCAGCAGATGAAGAACCCAACAGAGAGGTTACTGGGTTATGAAGTATGAGTAAAACATCGTGAGTCCACCAACCTCAGAGAATGCTGATGGGAACATAGGCAGAGAGGAAAAGGGAAGCTATTTCTGCCGAAAATTTAAGTCTATTTGAGATTTTTTCAAATTGCAAAATATCATGCTAATAGTAAACATTTGGTTTGATTTTCAGTTTGTCTCTAGTAAGACCTCTTTTGCAAAAGCGCCTAGTATTAAGAGTGGAAATAAACAGTGGAGCTAAAGTGTATACATTTTTCCACCGATATGTCAGAAGCAGGTCAAGGCAGAAAGGGTGCCAGGGATTCTGTGAACATGGTTGCTGAAAATCCTACAACAGCTGGGGGCATGAGATCCCATTTAATTGATCACTCACTATGGGTCAAGCACTGTGCGTCATGATTAACAATCCCACAAATAAGGTACTGTCATTATCACCATTTTATACATAATGGGATGGAGGAACAGAGAGGTTGTATGTGTTGCCAAATGCACACAACTGGCAAATGTAAGAGCAGGGGTTCAAACCTAGACACTTTGGTTCCACTATGTCATCCCATCTCTCATACCAGATGTGACAGATTTGGGTTGTCGTCGGTGCTATGGAGGTAGGTCTCACCTGAGCAAGGTCAGTCTGCAGTCTGAATAAAGGGAGCCGACACTGCTGTTCGTTAACAAGTTCCTGAGCTGGCGAGGAAGGAAAGAGAGATGAACAGGAGGTGCCAAGAGGCCAGGATGTGGCAGAGATAAGGCGAGGTGGGCACTGGTGGGGTGGTTCTTACCTGCTGCTGCAGGACTCCCTCAGTGATGTTGAATATCTCAGAGTCTGGGTGTCCCATGTCCTCCGTGTAGTA
Source organism: Myrmecophaga tridactyla (assembly GCA_004026745.1). Taxonomy (NCBI): domain Eukaryota; kingdom Metazoa; phylum Chordata; class Mammalia; order Pilosa; family Myrmecophagidae; genus Myrmecophaga; species Myrmecophaga tridactyla. Next base: position 9,387 of record PVIY010047165.1, read on the forward strand.
CAGGTTTGTGATAGTGAAGTTGAGGGTAAAAGGCATCAAGAAAGGAACTGTGGCTGCAGTGGGGGAGGGTAAGGAGAGGCTTAGGGTCAGGTCCATGCTGTTCTACTTGCAACGCTTTGTGTAACAGTCATTCCTGGAGATCCTTTCACATAGAGTGACCAGCCAACCTAGTTTGCCTGGGCTAAGGGGGTTCCTGGGATGCAGACAAACAAACAAGTATGAGTGGGTCACCTAACTCCCATATCCCCTTGGCTCTTACCGTTTCAGCACACACCAGCTCCTGCTTCTCTTTGTCTTGGGAGAATTAATAGGCCAAAGGAGCATCCCTCTAGCGAAGACTGATGGGAAATGGTGGATAAATGCCTCTACCCTCTTGTCTCTTCGATGGGACAACTCCAAAGTGTGTCTTCTATGTGCTTCCCACGGGTTCTCCAGCAGAACTGAACTCCAATTGCCCACAGCAGCTGGCAATGGACACTGCTCCCTGCCTTTCCTTCCCTGACTTACATACCCAGGCCCCTACTAACATTTCCTGAGATTCATCTCCCAGATAAACCATTTGCACTCAAATCAGTGTTTCAGGGTTTGCTTTTGGGGCCTGAGACATATGATCTTCTCTGGCTACAAGGAGGCTACTGACTTGGGGATTTGAGCTTTCAAAAATGAAAATTCCAATGATTTTAGGAGACAAACAGAAAAGAGCTAATGAGATGATTACCTTAGGGTCAGCTCCACCTTCCTGCCTTTATTGACTCTATTTGACCCATACTGCTGTGTCCTACTCTTTTACTCTGCATTTGAGTCAGCAGATACTAACTAGTCTTCTCCCAGCTGCTGAAGACCACTCTAAATTATTTTACTAAAGTTTTGTTCACTAACTGGAACTCCTTTTGCCTCTCCAGGAGCATGTTGCTAATGGTTATATTTTTAAGTGTCCTGAGAAAACTCCTACTCATCCCTTTTGTCCAGGGAGAGAACTCAGCATCAGAGACTTGCTGATGCTTCCAGAAATAGGATTCTCCTTCTCTCGCTCTCATTGTCCCTACTTATATGAGAAATGGATCAGTTGCATGACATGAAGAAGTCTCCTAACTGTGGACCCGGAAAAAAGGGCTTGGAGTCATCAAGGTAGAAGATGGTGGTTACAAGAGCTGAAAAAGAATCCTACTGGAGAATTGTGGTGTGTGTGCAATAGCACAAAATAAAGATGTTTTGTGAGATATGAAGTATCTGCCCATGGGGGTCAGCCTGGTTCTGAGTGAAGATGTCCCCCAGAGTTCCTGATCTCCTACAGCTCTAACACTCTGGAAATACCCCTGTCAGATTTGTGTCTGAGTCCACAGGTCCTGGCACAAGGCCAAGAAGCCAATAGACATGTATTGAAGGAATCAGAACATTTAGTCTTGCATTCTCTGTCCCTGAAATGGTCAAGTAGGGCACCCACTTGGGGGATTAACTTAACATTTTTCCCTCTCCTATCTACGTTGTTGGCAGTGAGTGCTGGAGTCTTTGACATTCCTTGAGAGCATGGGGAGTTCAAAACAGCTGGGACACGCAGTTCTTTATATATATATATATATTCTGTTTTCAAAACACAAAAGAAACAATAATACCAGAAAAAAAGTCCTGGGACACACCACCACGGAAAAAAAGGGCTGGGGCACCATCAGCTTTCCAGGTCCATTTCCCACACATTCTTTGCACTGATATTCTCGTACCTTCCATTAGTTTTCCTACCTACTATGCTTCCTTCTTCCCACACCAGGGTATTTGTACATTCTTTCCCTCTGCCATGAACATTCTTCCCTCCTCTTACTTATTTTGACAACTTAAAGATAGTCTGGGAATCTTAACAGTTATTTCCCGTTGGTCAGTATCATCTCTGCATCTCATACATTCCTTCCACCCACAAGGAGCCATCTACTACTGCTTAGTTGTTAATACACATTTCAGTCATGTATATGAGTTACTACTTAATAAGAGCTCCAATCACCTAGAATCACCAGTGTAGGAGAAGGGTTTTAATAATCAATTGTCAAGGAAGACAAGCTAGTGTAAGACTATACGCCTTATAGTCACAGACCTGTCTTCAAGTCCCACCTTGCCACTTAATGGCTAGGTGATTCAGTGGCCTGCTTAACCCCAGTTAGCTTCAGTTTCCTTATCTGTAATGGGTGTGATAGTATTTGTACCTCCTGTTGGGATATTAGGGAGATTAATTAAAATAATATATGCCAATTACTTAGTATAAGTATTGACACAATTACCTAAGGCTAGTAAGTATTTATTACTGAACATACTCAAAGTTTAATTTCATTCTGAGCCAAATATATTAATGAAGGGAAATCCTTGGCAAGCACACAAATGGTGCATATGAGAGAATAAAAAATTAATTGTAAGGATGCTTATTCATCTCACTGTTATTTAGATTATTTTTTAAAGAATGAGAAATGTAAATACCCACCATCAGGGAATTGTTTAAATGAGGAATTTGCGAACTATGGTCTGCAAGCCAACTCTGTTTTTATAAAGGTTTATTAGTACACAATCATGCCCACTTGTTAACATATTGCCTAGGATGGCTTTTGTACCAAAATGGCTCAGATGAGTACTCCTAACAGACACTGTAGAGACCGTTAAGCCAAAGCATTCACTATCTGGCCCTTTAAGAAAACGTTTGCTGACCTCTAGTTAAAATAAAATGATGGAAGCGCTGAACCCTATTATAAAATGTAACTATTAATAGATTATGTAGGGCGGCTGCCGTGGCTCAGTGGGCAGAGCTCCGACCTGCCATGCTGGAGGTCTGGAGTTCAATCCCTGGTGCCTCCTGCCCATATGCAAATTAAAAAAAAAAAAGATTATGTAACATGGGAAATAGTCACAGGTTACAAAACTATATTTTTGTTTAAAATAAAGGGGTTCTCTCTGAGTGGTGGGTGGAGGTATGAGGGATTTTTAATTGAGTCTTTACATGTTTTCAACATTTTTTGCAGAGTAATTGGACTGTTTCAATGAGAGAAAAAGAGGTAATAACAACACTAAATTTAAAAAGGATTCTTACTTGTTCCTGAAGCACTCACAGAAGCCCAGGTGGACATTCCAGGTGTGGGCAGAGTGGCAAAGGGACTTCTGTCCAGGGTTTCGGAGGTGGCTGGGGTCTCAGACACAGGAAGCCCCGAATTTGTGGCTAAATGAATGGTCTCGATGGTTGCAGTTGTTAGGATAGTAGTTGGACTTTCTTCTTTTCCATGACTAGTTTCAGATGGTGTTGTGGCCTCTGATAGTACCAAGGCTGCAGTGGCTCTGGTGACACCCTTGGAAAACTCTGGGAGTTCAACTGAGGTTGGGGGTAGTGAGGTTTCTGGGCTCCAGAAGGCTAGAGTACTAGGTTTGCTAGCTGTTGCGAGGTCAGCGGCAGGCCCTTGCACACTAGTGGAAAGAGTTGAAGGTGGAATAGTGCTGGCCTCCATTTCAGGATGGGTGGAGAGTGAGGCTGTTTCAACAGTAACTCTGGGTGAGATCGTTGGGGCTACATCATCTCTGCTGGTCTCTGTCCCAGGTGCGGTGAACAGAGAAGATGTTGTCTCTATTGCCCCAAGAGAAACAGTCTGCGCAGAAAGAGCTGTACTGATCTCCACCCCAGATCTAATGGTTGTTAAAGAAGAAACAGTTGAATCATGAATTGTTGTGTTTGTTTCTGCAGTGGGATGGGTGGCCAGTAAGACGATGGTCTCTGGTTCATGCGAGGAAGCAGTGGTAATAGAAATCGTTGTATTGATCCCTGTCTCCAAACCAGTGACCACCGAACTCACCAGATCCAGGGTCCTAGGTGAGGCAGTTGATGGAAAGGTTAAACTATCCTCAATACCAGGACGGATGGGCAATGAGGTTGTGGTCTCTGTCATAATTGGAATAGTTGTACCAGTCTCTGTCTCAAAACTAGTCACCAGTGAGGTTGCCAGATCCAGGACACCAGGTGAGGCAGTTACAGGTGGGACCGCTGTACCATACTTAGTCTCAGGAAAGGTGGTCAATGAAGGTTTGGCTGGTAGTTCATGTGTGTAATCAATTAGAGTTGGAAAAAGTGTACTGGTCTCTGATCTAGAACTAGAGCGTGGTGAAGTTATTGTTTCTGATACACCAGGGGAAACAGTTGGAGCTGAAATTGTTGAACTGGTCTCTGACCCAGGATGGGTGCTGTGTAAGGCTGTGGTCTCTGGTTTGCCTGGGGAATCAGACAGTGTTGGAACAGTCAGGCTGCTCTCTGCCCCAGAATTAATGACCCACGAGGTCATCATATCTGATATACCAAGTGAGACAGTCGTCATTGGAATAGCTGAACTGGCTTTTGTCCCAGGACCGGTGTCCACTGAGGATGTGGTTTCCGATTCACTATGAGAAGCAGATGGGTTTGTCCTGGAAACAGTCCAGTTGGTCTCTGCAGGATGGGTGACCCATGTGGCTGTTGTTTTTGGCTCATCAGGAGAAGCAGTCAAAGTTTGGACACCTGGGCTGGTCTCTGCTCTAGAACTAGGGGTCAAAGTTGTAATAGCTGAACTGGCCGATGAAGCTGTGGTCTCTGGTTGATCTGGAGAATCAGTCACAGTTGGAATAGCCATACTGGTCTTGCTCCCAGAACTAGTGACAAGTAAGGTCACCATTCCCAGTATACCAGGGGAAACAGACATAGTTGGAATGGCTGAAGTTTCTTCTGTCTCAAGATTGGTGGCTAATGAGGCTGTTCTCTCTGGTTCACCATGGGAAGCAGTCAGAATTGGAACAGTTTTACTGGTCTCTGTCCCAGAACTAGTGACCAGTGAGGTCACAATCCATGACCCACTAAGGGAGCCAGTATGAGTAGGGACAGCTGAATTGTCTTCAGTCCTAGGATGAGTGGCCAATAAAGCAGTGGTCTCTGACTCATGCAGGGAATCAGTTAGTGTTGAAATAGCCGTACTGGTCTTTGTCCCAGAACTAATGACTGGTGAAGTTACCATCCCAGGTACACCAGGTGAAACAGTCGAGATTGGATTACCTGAACTCCTTTCTGTGCCAGGACTGGTGGCTGTTGTGGTGTCTAATTCACCATGGGAAACACTTGGGGTCGTCCTAGAAACAGATGGGCTAGTGTCTGCAGGATGAGTGGCCCATGAGACTGTTGTCTCTGGCTCACCAGGGGAGGCAATCAAAGTTTGGACAGCTGGGCTGGTTTCTGCCCCAGAACTAGGGGTCAGTGAGGTCACCATCCCCATTACACCAGAAGTGACACTCGAAGTTGGAGCAGTTGAACTGGCTTCTGTCCCTGTATGGGGGGCCATTGAAGCTCTAGTCCCTGGTTGACCTGGGGAATCAGTCATAATTGGAATAGCAATAACATTCTTTGCTTCAGAACTGGTGACCGGTGAGATCACCATATCTGGTACCCCAGTTGAGACTGTTGGAATTATAACAGCTGGACTGTCTTTTGCATCAAGACTGGTGGCTATTGAGGGTATGGTATCTAATTCACTATGGGAAACATTTGGGGTTGGACTGATCCATGTAGGATGGGTGACCCATGAGGCTGTTGTCTCTGACTCACCAGGGGAAGCAGTCACAGTTGGAACCAGTGGGCTCATCTCTACCACAGAACTAGGGGCCAGAGAGGGTGTGGTCTCTGGCTCACTGTTAAAATCAGATGGGGTTGTCTTGGGAACAGCTGTGCTGGCCTCTACTCCAGGGTTGGTGGCCAGGGAGGCTGTTATCTCTAGAACATCAGGAGAAATATCTTGGGTTGTGATGATCATTCTTGTTGTACTTGAGCTGAGTGTTTTATCTAATGTCCTTTGTGATGTGGGAGTGGAGCCTTTGGTGGTCAGAGTTCCCACACCATCCATGGCCGTCAGAGCTGTGGTGGTGGTTTCTGTCTTCTCTGTCCCTCCTGTGTGTGGTTCTGTGAAAGGGAAATGAGCAAACAATATGGGCTGCTTACTGGACTGGCAATAGCTGGCTTTTCCTCTACATGAGGTAAGAGTGTGAAATGTCTCTTGTTCACTGGGCCTGGGAGGTTTCTGGAATGCAAATAGGGCTTGTGGTTGGTATACACCTACCCTCCCTGCCTCATTTTGGGCTAGGAGTCCCCTAAAAATTCTTTACCATACTAATCTACTCCCTGTTCCCGAATTTCTTCTGTATTCTTCAGCCTCTGAACGTCTGTTCAAGCTGTACTCTGTGTGACGTATCTATCCCCCACACAGACTCCTTACATCCTGCCCAGCTTAAATCCAGCTTTTGTATTCATGTCAGAATTCACCTTCCTCTTCTCAATACTTTTTTAAACTTTTTTTTATTGTATAATATAACATATTTACAAAGCAAAGAAAAAAATGTAATAGTTTTTAAAGCATTCTTCAACAAGTAGTTACAGGACAGATCCAAGAGCATGTCATGGGCTACCATTTCCATCATCTCAGATTTTTCCTTCTAGCTGTTCCAGAACATTGGAGGCTAGAAGGAATATACATTTTTTATCATCACTTTTTTCTTCTTTTTATGAAAAATAACATATATACAAAAAAGCAATAAATTTCAAAGCACAGCATAACAATTAATTGTAGAACAAATTTCAGAGTTTGGTATGGGTTACACTTCCACAATTTTAGGTTTTTACTTCTAGCTGCTCTAAGATACTGGAGATTAAAATAGATATCAACATAATGAATCAGTAATCACACTCATTTGTTAAACCCTACTACCTTCTCTGTATAACTCCACCATCACCTTTGATTTTTCTCCCACTCTTTAGGGGGTATTTGGGCTATGCCCATTCTAACTTTTTCATGTTGGAAAGTCCGTCAACAATATGGGGTAGGGAGATGGAACTAACTGATGTTCTGGAGAGGCTGGGCCTTCTAGGTTTCAGGATTTATCTGGTCCAGGGACCTATCTGGAGGTTATAGGTTTCTGGAAAGTTACTGTAGTGCATGGAACCTTTGTAGAATCTTATATAATGCCCTAGGTGTTCTTTAGGATCAGCTGGAATGGTTTTGGTTGGGGTTTGGCAAGTTACGATAGGTGCCATGTCTAACTGAATCTTGCGTAAGAGTGAACTCCAGAGTAGCCTCTCAACTCTATTTGAACTCTCTCAGCCACTGATACCTTATTTATTACATTTCTTTCCCCCCTTTTGGTCAAGATGGCATTATTGATGCCACGGTGCCAGGGCCAGACTCATCCCTGGGAGTCCTCTCCCACGCCACCAGGGAGACTTTCACCCCTGGATGTGATGTCCCAGGTAGCAAGGAGGGCAACGATTTCACTTGCAGAGTTGGGCTTAGAGCTTCTCCATACTTCTTAATCACACTATCTGAACATGTGCCTTACTACCTGTTCTAGTTTCCTAGCTGCCGGAATGCAACACACCAGAGATGGATTGGCTTTTAATAAAAGGGAATTTATTTTGTTAGTTCTTCAGAGGAAAGGCAGCTAACTTTCCACTGAGGTTCTTTCTTATGTGGGAAGGCTCAGGGTGATCTCTGCTGGCCTTCTCTCCAGGCCTCTGGGTTCCAACAACTTTCCACGGGTGATTTCTTTCTGCATCTCCAAAGGCCTGGACTGAGCTGCGAGTGCTGAGATGAGGTATGCCGAGCTGCTTAGGCTGTGCTACATTGCGTTCTCTCATTTAAGCACCAGCCAGTTAAGTCAAACATCATTCATTGCAGCAGACAAGCCTCCTAGCCTACTGCAGATGTAATCAGCAACAGATGAGGTTCACGCACCATTGGCTCATGTCCACAGCAAAAGAACTAGGTGCCTTCACCTGGCCAAGTGGACAACTGAATCTAACTACCACACTACCCTTCACAGTCTGCTGGATAACAGCTATTAATGCCTGTCTGCTTGGCATATACTACGTGCTCAAAAAAAATTTGTTGACAAAAGAAAAAAGATCTGTTGAATGAATGAATGCATGGATGGATCTATATATACATAAGTGGGTCTCCTGTGTCGTGAGAGAAATCATGTTTCACAATGCCTGGGCTCTAGAACAAGTTAGTCCTACACCAGGAATCTGACTCTTCCACTAAACAGATGCGCAGCTCTTTTAATTTAATGAGTCAACCCTTGCTAGACTTCCATTTTCTCATTTATAGAGTGGGGAGAAGTACAGCGGCCATGTCATTTTTCTCTGTGGGTTGATAAAAATGTACCAAGCACAGAGGGACCAAGATGGCAGCTTAGCAATGTGCGTGTTTTAGTTCATCCTCCAGAACAACTACTAGATAACCAGAAACAGTACAGATCAGCTCCCGGAACCACGATAGTGACCGGACACACAGCGTGCCCAGGTCTGGAGCAACTAGACCGACGGCAACTCTTCGGATCCGTGAGTTCCCCAAGCTGCGGCAGCCGGCGCCCAGCGCCCCTCCCCCATAGGCGGCTTCTCAGAGGGAAAGGAAAGAGTAGCGGGGACTGAGTCCAACCAAGCGCCAATTGTGGCATTAATAAACAAATTCTGATTACTAAAAATAGGCCCCCAGCTCACGCGAAACTGGGCAAGTCAGAAGTCGCTTATTGGGCTAACCGAAAAAGAGGAAAGGGAACAAAACGGGGGTTTTCGTGGCTGTTTCTACGGAGACTTGGCAGCCTCTGGATTCAGC
>PVIY010047166.1:0-12332 GCA_004026745.1 Myrmecophaga tridactyla
GGGCCCGCGGCCACAAGCTCCACAACTTCTGTCCACGGCAGAGAAGAGATGGACTTCTGGGGCTGCGGGAGGGTTTGGGGTTAGAGCTGGTGGAAAAACAATTCCTGGCAGTTCCAAATGCTGGGACAGATCGCGGAGAAGGTTCTGGAGTCTCTCCCCTGGGCGATTTACAATGCAAGTGCTTCCTTCTCTTTGGAAGGCTCTGTCTTCAGCCACCCAGCTTCCCAGCCAGGGGCGGGTTAAAGCTGCTCTGCGGCCCTGGGGGGCAGTGTGGCCTGGCCGGGTCACCACTCCCCGAGTCACCGCGGCTCTGCTGGGTGCCGGGCAGGGCATGGGGGCTGAGGAGTCAGAGGCTCCCCAGGCTGGCAAGGGGCAGGGCTCGGCACGGTGGCGAGAGGGCAGCAGGGGAGGAGCCAGCCTCGGCCGACAGCCGGCCTCTCCCGACCTGTCCACAAGGGGGGTGCTGCGGGGCAGGGAGGGGGCACAGAGGGGTCCCTGGGGCCCAGGCCCCCACCCCTGCCGCCACCAGGAAGCAGCGTGGAGCTGCCCGGAACAGCCCCCAGGCCGGCACTTCCTGGACCCTCGGACAGCCCAAAACGTGTGGGTCCCCGGGACCCCGAAACCGAAGCGGCCGCCTCTCACCCCAGAGACCCCTCAGCACCGAAGCGGCCACCTCTCACCCCAGAGACCCCTCAGCAGGTGCTGGGCCCAGTCGCGCCCCAGGGCGCTGGCCCCCCTCTCCCCAGCCCCTCCTTGTCCGTTTCCTTCCCCACAGGTGGCCCGGCCTGGCGCACACCCGCCTCCCACGTTGCCAGGAAGCCCCATGAGCACCGGGCCCGGGGCCCCCTGCGGGGGAGGCACAACCAGCCCTTTAGGGGGCACCAGAGAAGCACCCCCTCCCCAGGCAGGCCGGGCAGCATGCGGGTGTCTGCGGCGGCCGGCACACATGACACGGCTTGTGGCTTAAATCGTGTGGACTGTCCCCTCCAGGTCCCAGGAGAGGCTCAGGTGGCCCGAATCAGGGGCCAGCGGGGTGGCTCTTCCCGAGGCCCTTTCCAGCTTGCACAGGCTGCGGCCCATGGCCCCCCGAAGTCGGCCTCGTGGCCCCTCACGAGGACCCCTGTGGGGACAGTGGGGCCCGGGCCCTCCCTCCTCCCCTATACAAGGGCACTGACAACCCACCCCCCGCCGGGGGGAAGGTGGGCACCCACCACAGGGGGCAGCTCAGGGGCCACCTCGGACTGGCCACCATGCCTGTCCCCACCAGGGCCGACCGGCACGGCCTGTCGCAGGCCACCGTGGCAGCACCTGCCAGGAACCCCCCAACGTGCTCATCTTCCGGTTGGCCACCCAGCCCCAGACTCCAGCCTGGGAAAGGGCCTCGGGGGCAGCGCGGTCACACCAGCACAGGTGGTGAGCGGGAAGGCCAGCACGCGGAGCACACCGCCACTAACCCGCCAGGGGACACCCGGCCACGTCACGGAAACACGGCCGCAGAAAGACGACTGTGGCATAAGGGAGGTTAAAACAAAAACACGGCTCCAAACCAAATGTGTTGTATAATTCCATTCGTGCAAACGGAGGTAAGGTGTGTGTGACACGCGTATCTGTAGATACCAGAAAGATCTGGAAACACTGCACTCATCTTCGAGGAGGGGGACGGTCCAGGGCGGCACTGGTTTACCCCGGGTATCCGCCCTGTACTTGTTCTACAAGGATGTGCCACCTTACAATTGTAACAAACAATAATGTTGAACACACGGCACTCTCAGAGCCCTGGAAAGGCATTTCCCAGCAGGCAGCCCAGGAGGAGAGCCCGCTCCTTCCACAGCCCCCCCATTCCCACCCACCCCCAGCTCCTGGAACTGGCTTCTGGAGACCAGCAGCTCACAGGACAGGCACCCTCTGCAGTGGGAGGCCGCTCCACAAGGCCCGGCCAGAGGAGGAAGAGATCCCGGCTGGGGACATGTACACAGCAGGCGCTCAATACACAGAAGGGGGGGGATTCGGAGCTCCCTTCCCCAGCGGGCCTCATCTGAGGTATAGCACAGCGAATCTGTACAGGGCAATGCTGTCTGTAGGGGCCTGGAGAAGGGGCCGGGAAGAGGAGGCCCCAGGACTGCCCACCTATGCGGACAGAGCCTCAGTTTCCCCACCTGCAAGGTCGAGGCTTTGGCCGCGAGGCAGCGCTGCTTGTGGGTCCCCCTGCCCACTGCGCCCCGGGGAGGAGGCAGCGATCTATTAGCCATGTCTGCCGCAGGGTCCACTCTGGGCTCCGGGTCTGCCCTGACCCTGCTCACTCAGGGCTGCACCTGTGGGGGATAGCCACGGCCACGCCCCTCATCCCCAAGCCAAGAGGTCACCCCCAGGGAACAGAGGTGGCTCCAGGTTTAGCACTGGAGGGAAGTCCATCGAGAGTGGTCTGGGCCCCCCCGCCCCTCTGCCCCTCCGCTCCCCAGTAACGGTCAGCCTGGGGCCTAATGGCCCCAGGTCAGATGGGGGCCTGGGCATGCACGTGTGTGCATGTTCACAGGCATGGGCTTGTGTGCAAGTGTGTGCAGGTGTGGTCACTGGTGCACCGCGTGCATGCACACACATGCTTGTGCGTTAGTGTGTGTGCATGCACACGCATGTTGGTGTGTGGGTGTTGGTCTGTGCCTGAGTGTGTGTGCACATGTGTTGCACATGGCCTTCTCCTCTTTGTGAGCCCCCATCCCTGCAGCAGGGGCTGTGGATGCTGCTCAGACGTCACGCGGCACACTCCCTGCAGCCAGCCAGGGGACTACTCCACTGCCCGCGGGGCCAGGGCCTGTCCAGGCCTGCGGGGAGTGAGTGCAGGAGGGCATCCCACCCCCACGTGGACCCCAGGCCCCAGGCCGGCACCCCTGAACGGGGAGGAGCGGCAGGCCTCTCTCCCACTGAGAGCTGGAAGCCACTGCCTCGGGGGACTCAGGGCCCCCCTTGCAGCCCTCAAGCACCAGGCTGTGGGCCCCCGGGCTTCCCAGGAAGGCAGAGAACATGGATTCCCTCGTCCTGGCCCCTTCCCCACTGCACCCCTCACCCCAGCCACCACTATACCCCCTGGTCCCTGGGAACACACAAGAAACTTGGCAGGCTGAGGGAAACACCAGGTGGCCCCAGTGAAGAAAGAACGCATTCATTCATTCATTCAAAATAGTCACTGTGCAGAGACAAGGCGCTGTCCACAGCCCAGGCACTGGGGACCTAGAAGAACAGACAGACGCCTCCCACCCAACAGAATGCAAGTCAACCAATAAGAACACCTCATTCTCTCAGCTTAAGTTACCACTTTGCAAAGCTCCCTGCTGTCTCTTTGCAGTGACATTTACTTGAGCTGGGAGAGGGGCCCCTGTAGAGCCCACCGGGCCTGTAAGGTCAGGGGAGGCGCTGGTTTCCAGCTGTCCACTGCCTGCTCCTCCCTTACCCTCAGCAGACATAGCGAGTGGATCACAGCACTTTTTACCACGACTCCAGGGCAGCCATGAATAATCAACCCCAGAGTTCTCACGGGTCCCAGGGGCTTCCACAAGGAGGGAGGCCAGAGAGGGGACAAACAGGCCACTTCTCCCCCACACCTACCCCAGCTCGGCTTTCACCAGCACTCCCCTGCCTCTATCTGATTTACACACTGGGGAACCGTGCAAGTGTCTGTGCAGACAAAGGGGTCTGTGCAGGACTAGGACTTCTCCAAGCCTCTGATCTCCAGTGTGGGCTGATGCGTTTATACTTTGACTCCCAACCAGACTGTAAGGGGCTGCCTGGAAAAAGCAAGGACCTCCGCTCAGGCTTCCTCTTGGAACCGGCCTTGGCTGCTAGGAGAACACATGCTGGGATCGATTTGTGATGTCTGCCACAGGTGCAGGTGGAGAAGCGGCAGCCAGGCCCAAAGGTGAGCCATCTGCTACCCAGTAAAGGATTCTTGATAAAAATGTCTTGCATGTACAAAGGCAGGAGATGCCCTCTTCCATTAGAATACAAGCTGCTTAAATCAAAGTCCACTGAGAGAACACCCCAACACATTTCCCGTTCCTGGGACAGCTGTTAGGTGAGGTGGTAAGGCAGAGTCCATCCCAGTGGGGTGACAAGCATCCTGTAGCAGGAGAAATACTTTCTCAGGCTTCCCCTCAAAACCTCCTGTCTGGCCCCAAAGTAAGGACGGCAGCAACTGCCACGCTCGGCTCAGCTCGCAGGGCCACCAGCTCCTCTGCGCCCTCTCTCTTGGCAGAGGCGAGTTCATCTCACCTGGTGCCTCATCTCCTGCTGGAGACACGTCTCCCTGGGGAACTTCCAAGCTTGGGCCTTTGTTACAGCTTCTGCGCGTCTCTGGGTGGAAGCTCCTGGAGGACAGCGTTCAAGCAGCCTGGGGAACGGGGGAGCCAGCAGCACTGGCAGCCCAGGACCCAGGAAGAGTGCGAGTCTCGGGCCCGAAGAGACCAGCCAAATCCAACACCCTGGGGTGGGCCCTGCCGCCTACAATCTCACAAGCTCTCCGGATGATCCCACCTTGGAATGCCCTAGAGAGTTCTCCCCAGAATTAAGCCAACCCCTCTGGGGTGGGCCTGGAGCTGTCAGAACGTTTTAAAGCCCTCCCAAGGGGATTCCAGGGCGCAGTGAGCTAGAGACCTCTCCCCTGAGGAGGTGGTCGGCTGTGCTGGACCCCAGAGCCCCCTCCTCATCATGTAGCCCTGGCTCCATCTCCAAGCTGTTGTGGGCCTCAGACTTCTATAAAATGGAGATGATGGACCACTTTCAGGGTGGCTGGGGCAGTGGAAGCTGCAGAGACACCCACACACACACTCTGCTCACACCCCGTCCTCACTGCTCACGGGGTGAAGGCCCTGGGGGCCTCCAGTGAGAACCCACCAAACGGCTTCACATCCACCTGGCTGAATAAGCACCAGCTGGGGGGGCACCAGGGCCCCTCCCACCTCCCCAATCTGCCTATGACGGTGACCACAGCCACTGCCACACTCGGAGGAGGCACCAGCCCTCTCTGCAGCCCGGCCCAGCCATTCATCTGGCTCCACGCTCGAGGAAAACGGCCTCTTTTCCTTCTTTCTCGCTCTCTTCAATCCCAAGCCCACGGGAAAAAGGAGCTGAGCGTAGCTCGGGCCACCGCGGCCTGGGACGGAGGCTCAGCGGCACTGCCCATCGCAGGGCCCAGGGCACTGCCAGGTGTCTCCCTGTGCCTCTGCAGTGACTGGGAAGGCCAGGCCATGGCTCAGGTCCCAGGGACCCTGGGGGTGTCCCACGGGGGCTGGGAGGGAAGGGGCAATGACAGCCTGGCTCCTGGGGACCCTAGGCCCAGAGAGGAGAATCAACTCGCAGCAAGTGTCCAGGGCCAGCCCCGACCCAGATACCAGAGCCAGCAGCCGGGTCCCGGGGCCTGGTGACCTCCGGGGCCTCCTTTCAGGCATGTTCCATTGCTGAGCTGTGCAACTTACGGGGTGACCTGGAGGAGTCTGGGAGGCGACGGGGGCCTGCAGCCCCACCCCCAGCACCACACAGTCCAGGCCTCACATCAGCTGGGCCCCAGGGTGCCCACGTCCCTGTGTGCGAGAGTGTGAATGAGTGTGTGTGTGAGTGCATGGCAGAGGGTCTGACTTGTATGAACATGTGTGTGAGAGAAAGTGAGAGGTGGGCGCATGTGAGCGCCTGAGCGTGTGTGTGTCAGTACACGTGCATGAGTGTGTGTGCAGGTGTGGGCCCACCCCCTGGGGGCCAGCCGGGCACCTGCACCCGGAACCTGTTTAAGGCTTGCTCAGCACCGGCAGTGCCTGCTGCCTATTTCGTCCTCTCGCTGACGCCCTCTGCAGAAGACCCCCTGGGGGCAGGGCTGGACGGGCTGGGGGACGCATGCATTTGTGCACCCGGGAGCACCTGTGTGGGCTGGACCCGGGTGGGCCTGTTTACAGCTGCACGTGCACACGCACACTCACCCGCACACCCGCCCCTTTCCCTTCCACTCTTTCCTCAGTTCCTCCCTCTGCTATGTAAGCTGTGGGCAGAGGGCCACAAAGGCCCGGCTGCATGTGGCAGGGGGCCCCAGAGGCCCAAGTCACAGGGCCGGGAGGAGCTGGTGACCGCGGCTGGGATGGGGCTCGGCCTGGGCAGGGAACTAGGTGATTGAGTCCCTCTAGCCTCGCCCTCCCCTCTCGCCTCACCCTCCAGGTCCCCGGGCTGCCTCTCACCCCATCCACCCCTGCGTGTCCCCCTCCTACCAGCGGGCCCCACTCAGAGGAGAAGGAAGGCCACAGCAGTGGCTGGGCTGGGCGTCCACCCCACGGGGCAGTCACCACTGGACCTGCCCAAGCCCTCCAGGCGCCACCATCGTTCCCAGCGCACCACCGAGGAAACTGAGGCTCCAGGAGGTTACGGACGGGCCCTGGCCGAGCTCTGCGGCCTGCAGACCCCAAGCCCTACCCACACCAGTGCTGTTCCTCCCTGTGGGGACAAGAACCCCTTTTTCTTGTCGGATTTGTCATAAACCCCCTCCTCCCCCATCCTCAGGGCCAAAGAAGTGTCCCTGGTCAATGGGTCTTTAAAATAAAACCAGTTCCAGGCAGGGTTCGCCGCTAAGGCCTCAAGCTTCTGCCTCACAGACCCTTGGCGAGACAGAGCCCTCAAGCACGGCCTGCTGGACACCGCAGCTCCAGGCGTCAGCACCACAACCACAAAACAGGGAGGGGTGAAAAATACAGGAAAAGAGCGCAGGCCACGGTGGCTCAGTAGGAGAGTTCTCACCTGCCATGTTGGAGACACAGGTTCTATTCCCAGTGCCTGCCCATGCGAAAAAAATAAATAAAAGAAAACAAAGAAAAAAAGAACTGGGAGTAAGTACGCCGAAACACCAACGAGATATATCAGGCCACAGCTAAGGTTGTTTTCTGGCTTTCAAGCTCTTTATCCCAATTTTTCTGTACAGAGCAAGTTATTACGTCTATAATGCAAAAAATAACTATTGAATCTAATTTGTTCCTAAAATACCAGGTGAGTAGTCAGGACTGCTGCTATTTCTCTCCCTGCTGCGGATTCCTGGGGGAGGAGGAAGGGGTGAACGGAGCAACCAGGGACCTGCAGGTTTGGGGCAGGAATTTCAGTTTTCTTCAGCTCCCTGGAGCGGGCCTCAGTGCTCTGAAAGCCTGGGCTGGGACGTGTTCTCCAGCGAACCACGACCACTGCATGTGTGCATTCGCTGTAGATCAAAAGTCACTTAAAAGATGCCAAGTGGAGACGAGACGGGCTGTGCTGCCAGCGACTGCCTGGAGGCCCCCAGAAAAACTCCAGGCCTAGCCCCTGTCGGGAGCAAAGTGACAGAGGAGGCCCGATGTGTCCTGGGATGCCTGAGACAGTCAACGCCGTTCCCAAACCTCCACCCGAGCCCAAAATCTCTCCGGGCAGTCCCCACCGCGTGCCCTGACCCAGGAGAGCACGCCGAGGGCAAGACCCCTTTCAGCCTTGGCAAAGCCGCCACATGGCTCAGAGGCCCAGCACCCGAGAAGAGGTCTCTGGCTTGCCCCTGGTGCCTTGCGCCAGCTGCCCGTCCCCTGGAGCTAGCTCGGGCCAGCAGCCGATCGCATGTGCACCCTCCACTCCCAGGGAGCCGGGCACTGGACGTCTCCCTCTGGCTGAGACACCCATCCCTGCAGCCACACCAGAAGACGCTCTAGAGTTCAGGACAGCACCACCATCCACTCTGCACCCCTCACTCCAGGCCCTGAGCAGCCCCATGGCATCCCAGATTCTGTAAATTCTGCACCCTGATCCAAGCACCTGCTGGCTCAAGGCAGCTTGTGTGAGCCCCTTGCCTGGTGCCCTCAGCAGCCTCCCTGGCCAACGCCAACTCCTAACCTGGGCCACAGGTCTGTAGCCTCCGCAGCGTCCACCCTGTGCCCACTCTCACCTGGGCACACGGCCAGGGTGGCACCACACCTCACACCCAGCCAGCAGCTGTCCTACTACTTTACCAACAGAGTGGCCCGACATATAAAATGACTCTCTTGGCTGAGAAGAGGCTCAGAGTCCAGAGCCCCTCAGATCAACCATGTGTTCACCTTACCCCACCCCCTTCGGGAACTTAGGGAACCCTGGGGTTCCGTGAGGCATGGGTTTGAGAAACTACCTGGGGCACAGCCCACGCCTTGAGGGCCGGGAGGGTTCCCCAGCCAGGACCACAGACCCCGCCAGGCAGGCCCCAGACCAACACCTCTGCCTACCTGGAAGCTGCAATCTCCGCCTTCTGCTTGGCGATGGTGGCCGCCCGCTCGGCCGCCTCCACGGCCCGGTCCACCTTCTCG
The DNA here is from genome assembly GCA_004026745.1 of Myrmecophaga tridactyla. Classification (NCBI taxonomy): domain Eukaryota; kingdom Metazoa; phylum Chordata; class Mammalia; order Pilosa; family Myrmecophagidae; genus Myrmecophaga; species Myrmecophaga tridactyla. Next base: position 8,319 of record PVIY010047166.1, read on the forward strand.
CGGATCTTGCTGGCCCGCAGCGGGATGAGGTTCTTGCGCTTCCCGCTGACGAGGACGTTCTGCTTGTACTTGCCCTCCTCCTCGGTGCCGTCGGGGAAGGTCATGCAGCCGTAGCCGTGCCGCCTGTTGGCCGCCCACTCGCCCTCGTACTTGAGCCCGTCCGAGCGCTGGCTCACGCCGAAGCCCGAGCGCTTGTCGTTCCTCCACTCGCCCACGTAGGTCTCGGTGGTGGTGGCGTCCACGTCGTCCTCGATGACCGACAGCTCGGCCTCGCCCTCGCCCAGGCTGACGGTGGAGTGGACGTCGCTGGCCGTGGAGCTGACCGTGCTCATGCCCGCCTCGCTGCGGAAGGAGCTCTGGCGGCTGCGCTGGCTGGCCAGGCTGCTCTTGGACTCGGACTTGCGCAGCTTCAGGCCGCTGAGCAGCGAGCGCCGGAACAGCCCCTTCTTCTTGCTCTTGAGGGCCTCGGCGTCGCTGTGGGTCACGAGGACGAAGCCGCCCCGGGCCACGGCCGGGCTGCCCGCCGCGGGGGGCGCGGCGTCCGGGTGCAGCGCGCTGCCGTTGGTGTGCTCGCTGCGCAGGGAGTTGATGGACGTCCTCAGGGGCGAGCGGATGACGGCCGCCATGCCGTACGGGACGCTCTGCCGCACGCCGTAGCCCTGGCGCATGCCGCCGGCCCACTGGCCCTGGTACGTCCCTGCGGACACAAACGACAGGGGGTGAGTGCGTGGGGCCCCCCAGGTCCCCGCCGCCGCGAGGCCTGTGTGCCCTCTCCTGGCCGGCGCCTGGGGGCCACGGTGGGAGGCCGCGGGTCATTCTGGAGGCCATTTGAGGCTCTCGGGGCTGGGCGGGGTCCCCCTTGGAAGGTGGGCAGCAGGAAGGGGCGCTGGTGCCATGGTGCGCTCAGGAGTACAGGATCCCTAAGGGGGCAGACGGGAAGCCCTCGGGGGGTCTGTGGGGGGACCCCAGGGGGAAGGTCTCTGGGTGGCCCTAAACCATGACCGGGTCTGAGTGGCGCAACAGGGACACAGACTTGGGCTCCAAAGGGAACCCAATAGGCCTTGCGGGGAGGCAGTGAGCTCCCCATCGCCGAGGGCATCCAAGGAGAGGCTGGAAACCCCCGGGTGAACACCATGAAGAGCTCCAGGTACGTGGGGGAGGGGTGAGAAGAGGGCTCAGCATCGGGGTCAGCGGTCTGGGACTCTATTCCTGGGGCTGGCTCTCTGGCCCCCTCCCTCAGCCACAGAAGGGGCAACAGGTGGCGTGAGAACCTAACAAGCCTCAGGTGGGAACGGTGCGGGTCGGCAGGTGCCAGCCGGAGGCAGGGCCCACCGGCCCAGTAAGGCCTGGGGGTTCTGTCACCTCATGCTTCCGAGAGCAGGCCCGGCTCTCACCAGCACACAGGCTTTATCTGTCCCACAGAGCTCTGATATAAAGTTGGACCAAACGGCCAACATGTTAAATTCAAGAGATTTCACAGAAATATCCAGATCTCTTGCATCTCCCCCCAAACTCAGAGAGGATCTGGCAATCCCAGTTCTCTTCTTTCAGGTGGCAGAAATAGACTCGAGTCCAGCAGCGGCTGTGCCATCCAGGCAGGGCGGACCCCCTGTCACCACACTCCCCACTGCTCCCTATGCCCTCCCGTGGGCCACCTCCTGGGGACGGCGCTGGGGGCAGGGCCAGCTGAGCGTGGGACCCACAGCCCCCAGATGGTTTCCGGGACCTGACACAGGGCCACTGCCCACCCCTTCAATGCCCACCTGGCCCCTAGCGGCCCCTCTGTCCAAGGCTGTGTCCTAGCACCCTCCCCTGTGACACCCTCCCCCTGCCAGCTGCACCTCAAGTCCCCTCGAGCAGAAGGACCCTGGGTTGCCTCACTTCAGGCTTCCCTTGACTGTGGACCTGCTGCGCAGAAAACACCGCACTGGCCAGAGGCCCGGGACAAAGGGGTCCCAGGCACCGAGGGTGCCACCTTCCACGCACAGTACCTCTCCTCTCAAAACGCGGTGGGGGGCCTCAGGCCAGCCTGGCCACCGCAGAGCCCCAGATGGAGGGCCTGGCACTATGGCTACCCGGGGTGGTCCCCACAGGAGCTGGGGAGCAGAAGAAGAGGTGGGGACCAGAGCTTAGCAGGAGGGGGCTGGACTGTGGCGCTGCCCTGACCCCACAGGGAGCTCAGCATGCAGCCCCTGGGGGAGACAGCTCTCGAGACAGCTTGGCTGTCATCCCCGAAGCCTGTGGCAGCCCTGGGGCAGGTCATTGCCCGGGGAAGGGGCCCTGGGGTCAGTCCACCCAGTTCAAATCCCCAGCATGAGACGGGGGAGCTGCTCATGCCTCTGCCCACTCGTTCACTCACTCACTTGGCAAACACCCCCCAAACACAGCGTGCCAGGAGCAGGGGACACCAGGGGCACAAGCCTAGCTGGTGGGACTCCCAGCTGGCCGCAGTGTCCTCATCGCTACAATGAGAGGACCTTAGGACAGACATGTCACGTGAGGTCATGAGGACAAAGCACAAGACACCCCGAAGCATCTAACCTGGGGGTGGGGGCTGCACTCGGATGCAGCAGCTCTGGCAGGATGGACACAGCATTGCCAGGACCCCACGCCTGCCCTGATGGAAGGGGCAGTGCAGAGCGGTGGCCTGCCCCAAAGCCCCTGCACGCAGCAGGGGGAGCCTTAGCACCTTCTGTGACACCCCATGGATGGTGCGTGGTGGGGGCAGGGGGCAAGGGGAGACCTGGGCTCCTGGAGCAGGTGTCCCCTGCTAGCTTTGGCCATCCACGGCTGGGCAGAGCACGAGGCCAGGAGGGTGGGCACAGGGAAGCAGGCAGGGGGCTTCCCTCTGAGTCAGAGGGTCTTCCACAGGCCCCCCCAATGCCCCACCCCCCCACCAGCCCTGGTCAGTGGCTGACCAGCCCAGGAGACAAAAGTCCAGCCCTGGCTTCTCTGCGGAACAAACCCCCATGGTGCAGCTCACAGCCCCGGCTCCTGGGGGTCAGGCCGGAGCCACACCCCAGCCCAGACCCCGTACTCGGGCAGGGCAGCCCACCCCTCACCCCACACCCCTCCAGAAGCACTCGCTGGGCCCTGCCCCCCCCCCGCCATGCTCACAACACCCCCATTCAGATGAGGGGTCCGAGTTCTCTGGGGAAGTGGGGAGCCACCTGGAGGGGCTGCCCCACGGCCCCCGCATCCCCAGCGTCACAGGCGTCCCGGAGGGACGTGGTGATAGCAGCTTGGTGCCAAGTTGGCTGGGGCGTGGCAGGAGCCAGGGAGGCGGGTGGAGGGCTCCGCAGCAGCCCCCGCCCCACAGGCATCCCAGCCCGCATCTGAGGGGGCCCCGTGGGTCCACTCCCACCTGCTGTGCACGGGGTACTGGGGCGGGGGCTCGGGAACAAAGCCTTCTGAGGTCTGTCCCCGCTGAGACGGGGCTGCCATGCAGGGCTCTCGCCCCAAAACCTGATGCTCAGCTTACCCCCCCAACCCCCACCCAACCCCGTGTCGGTGCCCAGGGCTGCAGGACAAGTAGCAGGTCTTGGGCAGCTGCGGGGGCCGGACGCCTGGGTGAGGGGGCAGATGGTCCTCGGGGCTCTGGGGGAGGCTCCCCTGGGCCCCCCTACACCTGAGGTCTGGGGCCTTGGCATCCCCCGGCCTGTGGCTGCCCCACCGTGGCCACCACCTCCATCATCACAGACCACCGTCCCTCTGTCCCTCCTCCCCTCTGTAGAGGACCCGCCTCCCTGGGTCGGGGACCCCCGCCCATCAGGCCACCCTCTGAGGAGCTGGGGAAACAAATCCAAGCCAAGACTCCCTAACTGAGGCTGCCAGTAAAACGGGGTGCCGGGTAAATCTGAATGTTAGGTAATCAACAGATCAGTTTTCAGGGGACCTGTGGCATGGGGCACACTTACACCAAGAGGGCGTTCCCTGGCTGCGTGGGGTCCCCGTGGAGCTGGCAGCCCACACCTCTCCCCCGAGACTCCAGCCAGCCCAGCTGGGCCCGTCCGA
>PVIY010047167.1:0-18030 GCA_004026745.1 Myrmecophaga tridactyla
CCTCCTCTAAGGTTTTCCTCCTCCCCGCCTCGCCTTACTGCTCCTCACCTCTCTCCTCTCCTTCACCTTTCTCCATGGCCTTCCTGCCAGGCCTCCCTCCTCCCCACATCCCACCTCCCCCCACTTCCTCTGCCCAATCTCCCTTCTCCCCTGCCTCCCTCCCGCACCGCCTCCCTCCTCCCAGCCTCCCTCCTCCCTGGCCTTCCTCTGCCCAGCCTCGCTCCTCTCCAGCCTCGCTCACTAGCTCGCTCACCCTTGGCAGCTCCCCTCGTGGTGGTGTCTCTTCCACTTTGCACTTTCTGGGGTTGGGGTCCCAGGCGGGAGATGACTCTCCCTCACTCACCTTCCACCTCTTTCATGACACCTCCCTTCTTGGGCCCTCCCCTCCCTGTCCCCTAGTGCCGGCATCACAGTGGCATGAGGCTACCTCACTGCTCTAGTGTCCAGTGTCCACACTGTGTCACCCAGTGTCCTCTTGGTCCCAGCCCAGTGACTGGCCCCAGCGGGTTCACCCGTAGTCCCCGTGAGGCTTGACCTGGGCCTCCAATGGGATGCGGCACCTCAGAGGCCTCCCGGGAAGGGAGATGACCACACGGAGCTGCCCGGGAAGCTCGAGCTGGCGCAGGCTGGAGGCGAGACCCCTGCGGGGCGGGGCGTGTACTGGTCACCCAGTGGTGGCTCTGGCCCTGAGGAGCGCCTGGGAACCTGCAGGAGCTGGGTGTGGGTGCCAGAGGCAGCGAAGTCCACACTGGTGAGGAGCTGGGGCCACCGGGCACAGACGGCAGTGACGCAGGCACAGCCTGTGAGCCAGGCCCGAGGTCCCAAGTGCAGGACACTAGTGAGATGACCGGCCGGGTCCTCTGAGGCTTGACCTCCAGAAGGTTTGATGGCTTCAGACAGGCTGGTAGCCGGAGGCTCGGCCCTGTGCGGGGGGAGCGTCACCTGGCGTGGAGGAGCCTCTGCTCCAGGGGAGTGGGGGGGGGCCTCCTCGTGGGCCAGCAGGGGTGGGGGGCTACAGAGCAGGGAGCAGGCCTGGGTCCCCAACCAGGAGAACAACCCCCTGCCCCCTGTAGGAAAGGGACGTGGACACGGATGAGAGGTGAGCATCAGTTGAGCGCCTGCTGTGTGCTGGGAGTGGGAGGGGGTGCGGGCCGTAATGGGCAGGAACCGAGGCCCCTGTCCTGGCCGCGGGCGGGGGAGCCTTCCAGCGTTTGCCGGGGCTGTCGCAGCCTCCCTGGAGGTGATCCTGAGATGCAGGGGAGCCCCGTCCCCGGCCCACCGCGCGGCCTGGCGTCGGGGCGCAGGGAGCTCTTCCCCACGGGCGGTGGGCGCGTGGGCGGAGGGCGTCACTGCTCACCAGTTAACAGGAAGCCTCACTCACTGCCTTTTTGTGACGGTGGCTGAGCCCGCCATACAGCCATTATTCTACAATTGGGAAACGGGTTCTATGCTTCCAGTTTCTCCACAAGCAGCGTGACCAGGAACGCCCTCCAGCTCAGGCCTGTGCTGAGGCTGCAGCCACGGGCAAGGAAGCCGGGAGAAGCCCCTGGGGGCGAGGTGTGCCAGGTGAGGCCAGCAGGGCACAGAGCTTGCTGGCTCACAGCTGAGGGTGGGAACATGCTCATGGGGCGCAGCTGGGCAGCTGAGGGTGGGAACACGCTCATGGGGCGCAGCTGTGCACAGGGGTAGGTGACACAGTGGCGTCAGGAACGCCCTGCGGCCGTGCATCAGTGACCCCTGCTCAGAGGACACAAGCCTGACATTCCTGAGGCCCCGCCAAGAAAGCGCCATGTGGGCCCTGCCGAGAGCTGCGGTCAGTCCCTGGAGCTCATCGCTGAGGCTGGACAATGGGACGCGCTGGAGACAGCACAGGACGGGACACTGGCCCTGTCCCTCCCCAGGACCCCAGAGCACAATGGCATATCCTGCCGGGAGAGGTTCCAGGTCCGGTCTGGCTCTCTCTGGTTAGTGACATCTATTCTTGAGTCAGTTTAGGTACTCTCAGTTTCTAGGAATTTATCCGTTTCATATAGGTTGTTGTGTTAGTCAGGGTCCTCTAGAGAAACAGAACCAACAGGAAGGATCTGTAAATATGAGATTTATATAAGTTTGTCATGCAGCCATGGGAATGGAAGAGTCCAGAATCCACAGGGCAGGCTGTGGAACTGGCAACTCCCATGAAGGATCTTAACAAACTCCACAGGAGAGGCTGGTGGGCTGAAAAAGCTGTGAAAATTCTCTCTTCTCCCTTAAAAGTCTTCAACAAACTGGCTCAAACCCGACTGATTGGATTATCTTATTGCAAGAGACACGACTTTAGTTGAGCATAGATATGATCAACCACAGATGCAATCAGCTGACTGATGATTTAGCACACCAGCCTTCTGGTTTATCAAACAGCCACAAACTATCCTTGCAGCAGTGGTCAGGCCAGTGCTTGCCTGACCAGACAGCTGGCCACCATCACCTGGCCACCATCACCTGGCCAAGGTGACACCAGGACCTATCAGCACAGTTGTCTAATTTGTTGGCGTGCAGTTGTTCATAGTATCCACTTATAGGCCTTTTTATTTCTGTGGGATAAGGAGTAATTTTCCTCTTTTCAGTTCTGATTTCAGTTGCTTATGCCTTCTCTCTTTTTCCCTTTATCAGCCTAGATGAAGACTGTGAATATGATTGATCTTCCAGAGAAGCGACTTTTGGTTTTGCTGATTCTCACCACTGCTTTTTTTATTCTCTACTTTATTTATCGCCACTCTGATCTTTGTTATTTCCTTCCTGCTGCTTTGTTTTGGGTTTAGTTTGCTCTTCCTTTTCTAGTTCTTCCAGTTTTGAGGTTAGGTCTCCAATTTGAAATCTTTTTTTTAATGTAAATGTTTACGGCTATAAATTTTACTTTTTATCACTGCCTTTGCTATAACTCATAAGTTTTGATACTTTGTATTTTCATTTTCATTCATTCCTTAAGATATTTCCTATTTTTCTTCTTTAATCCATTGGGTGCTTAAGAGTATGTTGTTTAATATCCACATATTTGTGGATTTTCCATTTCTTCCTCTGGTATTTTCTAACTTCATTTCCATCATGGTTGGAGAAGATACATTGTACGATTTCAATATTTTTTAATTTTTTGAGACTTATCTTTTGACCTAAGCTATGGTCTATCCTGGAGATCCATGTGTGCTTGGGAAGGATATATAATTTGCTTCGGTTGAGTGACATGTTCTATGTTTATCTGTTAGGTCTGGTTGATTTAGTCATTCAAGTCTTGTATTTATTTATTGAATTTCTGCCTAAATGTTCTATCCATTACTGAAAGTGATATATTAAAGTCTCCTACTATTAATGTAGAACTGTCAATTTCTCCTTTCAAATCTATCAATATCTGCTTCATATATTTTTTGGTTCTACTGTTAGGTGTATGTATGTTTATAATTGCCTTGTCTTCCTGTTGAATTATCCCCTTTATCAGTCTATAATGACTGTCTTTTTCCCTCATAACTGTTTTTGATTTGGAGTTTATTTTATCTGATTTTAGTACAAGTATCCCAGCTCTCTTTTGGTTATTACTTGCATGGTATATTTTTTCCATTCTTTAACTTTTAACCTACTTAAGTCTTTGAATTTAAGGTGAATCTCCTGTAGACAGCATGTCATTGGGGGTGCTTTTTTTTCTTTTAACCCATTCTGCCAGTCTCTGCCTTTTGACTGCAGAGTTTAATCCATTTATATTTAAAGTTGCTATGCTAACGTGGACTTTTTCTTTCATTTTGTGAATTTAGTCTTTGTATGTCTGATACCATTTTTTTCCCTCAGTTCTTCCATTAATGCCTATTTTCATATTTATTTGATTTTTTATACTGTGCTACATTGAGTCCCTTCTTATTTCCATCTCTATATATTTTTCATTTATTTCCCTTGTGATTACTATTGGGCTACAGTTTAGCATCCTAAATATATAACAAATGCATTTTATTTGATATCACCTTGACTTCAATAGCATATATATACCCTTTTCCTATACCCCTTGTCATGGTCAGGGACATGTGTCAACTTGGCCAAGTTGTGGTACCAGTTTATCTGATTGGGCAAGTGCTGGCCTCTCTGTTGCAATGAGGACATTTCATAGAGTTAAATCATGATCACGTCAGCTGTGTCCACAGCTGATTCCATTTGTAATCAGCCAAAGGGGAGTGTCTTCTACAATGAGCGATACTTAATCTAATCACGGGAAGCCTTTTAAGGAGGATTCAGAGGAGACAGGTTCCATTCCTGCTTCGGCTGGTGAGCCTCTCCTGTGGAGTTCATCCAGACCCTCCATCGGAGTCGTTGGCTTCACAGCCTGCCCTGCAGATTTTGGACTCTGCGTTCCTGTGGTCATGTGAAACACTTTTATAAATTTTATGTTTGCAAGTGTTCCCTGTGGATTCTGTTTCTCTAGAGAACCCTAATTCACCCCTCTATATCTCAACTTTTTGTTGTACTTGTTACCATTTATATCTTTGTACATTATATGTCCAAAACTATAGACTTAGCATTACTTTTTATGCATTTGTATTTTAGTATTTGTAGGTACTAAGAAATGGAGTCACGATACCAAAAAATATAAAACTGTACTGGCATTTATAATTACCCATACATATGGCAATAGTTTCTGGAGGTAAGTGGTAGTTCTTTGTGCCACTTTGAACGGCTGTCTTGTGTCCTTTCGTTTCAGTCTGAATAACTCCCTTTAGCACTTCTTGCAGGGCAGGCATAGTGTGGATGTACCCCCTCAGCTTTTGTTTATCTGGGCATGTCTTAATCTCTCCCTCATTTTTGAAAGAAAGTCTGGCTGAATATAAAATTCTTAGTTGGCAGTTGTTTTCTTTCAGCACTATAAGTAAATCCACCCACTGCCTTCTTGCTGCCTCGCTTTCTGATGAGAAGTTGGCACTCAATCTAATTGGATTCCATTGTATGTAAAATATTGCTTTTCTACTGCAGCTTTCAGAACTTTCTCTGTGTCCTGTGCATTCGACAATTTGGTCAGTAAGTGATAGGCTTATTTTTCTTCAGTTTACTGTTTGGTGTTCTCTGGGCTTCTTGGCTGTGCCTATTCCTGTCTTTTGCTAAGTTTGGGAGGTCTTCTGTCATTATTTCTTTGAATACTCCTTATGCCCCTTTCTCTCCTTCTTCTCCTTCTGGGACCTGCATAATGTGTGTATTGGTGTGTTAGATGGTGTCCTCAATGTTCCCAGGCTATTTTTGCTTTTTGTAATTCTTTTTTTTCTGTCCACCCCTCAGCCTGACTCAGAAGGGATCAATTGTTTTTCAACTGTCTTGTCTTTGAGTTTGCTGATTCTTTCTTCTGTGGGCACCAATCTGCTGTGGAAACATTCCTGGGAATTTTTCATTTCCATTACTATGGTTTTCAACTCCAGTAGTTCTGTTTGATTTCTTTTTAGAATTTCTGTCTCTTTATTGAGAGTCTCATACGGTTTATTCATTGTTTTCCTACTATCTTTCGGTTCTCTCTCTGTATTTTCCTTCATCTCATTGAACATTTTTAAGATTACTTTTTAAACGTCTGTACCTGGTCTGTACAGAGCCTCGTCCTCATCACTGGTGTTTTCTGGGTGTTTATCCTCTTTCTTTGCATCGGCCATCACTTCCTGGTTCTTTGTTTGTCTTGTAATCTTTTGTTGCACACTGTGCATTTTAATATCTTAGAATGTTAACTCTGGGATTTATTCCTGGAGCTGTATTTCTCTTGAGTTTGTAACCGGCTGGTGATAGGACAGAGGTTTTCTCGAGCATCAGCCCTTCCATCGGGAAGGTCCGCCCAAAGTGACTGCAGGGCTCAGGGACTCCCTGTCTTCTCTGGGCCTGGGGCTTGTCCTGGGCTTGTGCTTGCTGTGGCTTAGGGGCTCCTTGTTTATAGGAGTTTGACTCCCCTCTACCTGGCAGGGGACAGACCTTCTCCCTCTCCAGGGTGTTCCGTGGCTGGAACTGAAGTAGAGGGAACCTTTCCCCCAGGCCTTCTGCTTCAGTAGTTTCTCGCACTGTTTTTGTTGCCTCCAGCTGCTTTGGCCTGGACGGCAAATTCTGGGAGGGGGCATGCTGGGGAGGAGTTTCCAAAGTCAGCTTTCGCTGGCCAGAACAAGGCCTGGGACCCACTGGGAGCTGGCCAGCTACAGACTGCCCTGGAGAGGGCATGAGGGGGCTCCCCACAGCTGCGCTTTCTTGACCTACCCTGCAAGCGCAGCCCGTCAGCTGTCCTCGGCAACCCTGAGGACACTATTGTCTGTGAGCTCCTCGTCCCCTGTGTCTGGGGCCGGTTGGGCAGTGGTGGCCCTTGGAGCGGGCCCAGCCATCCGAATTGGCCAATCGCAAACCACGGCCTGTTCCGGCCTTCCCTGGATCTTGGGGAAATGGAGCTTTGCTTCTGTCTGTGGTACCAGCAAGTTGTTCCACCTACCACAAGGCGGGGTGGGGTGGGGTGGCTGGGCGATGATGACCGCTGGGTGGAGAGAGCAGTTTACCCGTATTTACCATGATTCACCAGCTTCTTCCTGCTCTTCCCTGGATGCTGGGCGGCTCTGCTGGACTCTGGAATTTCCAACTGTTGATTTGGACAGTTCCTGCCAGTGGGCTGGGGGCGGGGGCGGAGCTGATTTGTGGGGCTTCCTACCCCATCTCCCCACAACCCAAATAACAGTCTGTTTTTAATACATGAAGGAATCTTACTGTTCTCCTTCCATGAGTTCTCAGCAGCCTTGTGTGTGTGTGCGTGTGTGTGTGTGCGCGTGTATGTGCGTGTGTGCGTGAGCGTGTGCATTGTCTGGGTCTCCTGCATGGAAGGTGAGCATTCTACCACTGAACCCCCCATGCACCCCTCTCAGTAGCCTTTTAGAAGGGCTTCCTGAAGTCAAAATAATTCCCATGAGTCATTTTTAATGTTCCTCTTATATGAATAGCACAGAATATATTTAGCAGATAAACGCCATTTTCCTCCTTTATGTGTGTGGGTGGGAGTTTTAATGGCTGCCTTTAGCTGCCCCTGGCCGCTCCTCCCTCCCCTCCCCTGTCCCTGCCCCTCCCCTGCCCACCCCCGCTGCCCCTCCCCTGTCTCTTCCCCTCCCCTGCCTGCCCCAGCTGCCCTGGCTGTCGTGACTAAAGATAAAGGGGTCCCCGGACCCAGCGGGCTGCCCCAGATTCTGCATTGTGTACTGCCTTGAATCTGTAGATCAACTTGGGTAGAACTGACATCTTAACTGCATTTAAGTTTCCTGTCCATGGGCAGTGACTATCTTTCCACCTATTTAGATTTTATTTGATTTCTTTTAGCATTGTTATGTAGTTTTCTAGGTACAAGTCTTTTATATCCCTATTTAAGTTCATTCCTTGATACTTGATTCTTTTAATTGCTATTTGAATGGATTTTTTTCCTTGATTGACTCCTCAGTTAGGTCATTCCTTGTGTACAGAAACATTACTGATTTTTGAACATTAATTTTATAATCTGCCCCCTTGCTGAATTTGTTTATTAGCTCAGTAATTTTGTTGTAGATTTCTCAGGATTTTCCAAATATAGTATCATGTCATGTGAAAATAATGAGTTTTACTTCTTCCTCTCCAATTTGGATGCCTTTTTATTTCTTTTTCCTGCCTATGCATCCCATAAATTTTGATATGTTGTATTTTCATTTGCATTTGCCTTGAGATATTCACGGATTTATCTTGTAATTTCTTCCTTGTCCCATTGGTTGTTTAAGGGTGCATTGCAGAGCCTCCATATATTTGTGAATTTTCTGACCCTCTGCCTGTTAGTGATTTTCAACTTTTTTCTGTTGTGATCTAAGAAAGTATGTATGATTTCAATCTTTTTAAAATTTATTGATACTTGCTTTGTGACCCAGCATATGGTCTGTCCTTGAGAATGATCCATGAGTACTTGAGAAAAATGTGTATCCTGCTGTTGTGAGGTGTAGTGTTCTATAAATGTTTGTTAGGGCTAGTTCGTTTATCATATTATTCAAAACCTCTGTTTTCTTACTGATCTCTGTCTAGATGTTCTGTCCATTGATGAGAGTAGGAAACTGAAGTCTCCAACTATTATGGTGGAGGCGTCTACTTCTCCCTTCAGTGTTGTCACTATTTGTCCCATTGTTTTGTCTTTTTATGAATTGTTCCTTTTATTAATACATAATGTTCTTCTTTGTCTTTTTAATTGTTTTATATTTAAAGTCTAATTTGTTGGATATTAGTATAGCTACTCCTGCTTTCTTCTGTTTGTTGTTTGCATGAAATATCTTTTCCCAACCTTTCACTTTCAACCTATTTTGTCCTTGGGCTTAAAATGAGTTTCCTGTAGATAGAATATAGATGGGCCCTGTTTTTTTAATCCATTCTGCCAGTCTATGTCTTTTGATTGGGAAGTTTAATCCAATCAAAATGTTAATGTTATTACTGTAAAGACAGAACTTTCTTCTACCATTTGGTCTTTTGGATTCTATATGTCACATCTACTTCTTTTTTTCTTTTTACCTTTACTGATAGTCTTAATTTCTACACTCTTCTACCGACCTCTCTCCTGTCTTTTCCTATGTGCCTTAAGTATTTCTCGTAGAGCTGGTCTCTTAGTCACAAATTCTCTGTGATTGTCTGAAAATATTTTAATCCTCCCCCTCCCGTTTTTTGCAGGACAGTTTTGTTGGGTATAGAATTCTTGGCTGGCAGTTTTTCTCTTTCAGAATCTTAAGTATATCATACCACTGTCTTCTCACCTCCATGGTTTCTGCTGAGAAATCCACACATAGTCTTACTGAGCTTCCCTTGTATCTGATGGCTTGCATCTCTCTTGCTGCTTTCAAAATTGTCTCTGACATTTGACAATCTGATTAGTAAGTGTCTTGGAGTAGGTATATTGAGATCTATTCTGTTTGGGGTATGCTGTACTTCTTGGGTCTGTAATTTTATATCTTTCATAAGAGATGAGAAATTATTTCCTCTATTAGTCTTTCTGCTCCTTTTCTCTTCTTTTCTCCTTCTGGGACACCCACAACACATAGATTCATGCACTTCATGTTGGCATTCAATTCCCTGAGACCCTGTTCATATTTTTCCATTCTTTTCCCTGTATTTTCTTTTGTGTGTTGTATTTCAGGTGTCCAGTACTCTAGTTCACTGGTCCTTCCTTCTGCCTCTTCAAGTCTATTGTTGTAGGTTTCCAGTGTTTGTCTCATCTCTTCTATTGTGACTTTCATTCCCATAAGTTCTGCAATTTGTTTTTCTCAAACTTTTGAGTTCTTTAGGTTTCCCCAATGTCTTCTTTATATCCTCCCTCAACTCATTGATTTGATTTTTGATGAGATTTTGTGTGTTTGTTTGAACATCCTGAATTAGTTGTTTCAACTCCTGCATCTCATTTGAAGTGTTGGTTGTACCTTTTACTGGGCCATATCTTCAATTTTCCTAGTATGACTCGGCATTTTCTGCTGGCATCTAGGCATTTGATTTCCTTAATTAATTTATTCTGGACGTTGTTTTCACTCTTTTACCTAGGGTTGTCTTGCTGGATTGTTTTATCCTCTTTCTGTTCTTTGACATTGAGTTCAACTTATTATAGACTCTGACATAAGTTCTGTTTAACTGATCAGAGTTTTTTTTTTAACTCTTGTTTCTCTATTTCTTGCCCTTCCTATATTGGAGCCTTTTTTTGAGAGGTTCTCCTTGGATATCATTGACCCCAGTCATATTTTCCCAGACCAGACAGGCCCACTTCTCAGGAGGAATTTGAAGCCAGCATCAGTTTTCTGTGAAGGTGACACCCAGCAGGTTGTCAGACTTTCCTATGAAGCCTCTAGCTTCTGTGCTTTTCCTATCTGCCCAGCATGTGGTGCTTGTCTGCCCACAGTTTTCCACCACTGTTAAGTGATGCAGTGCCTTTAATTTCAGTAGCCTTTCTTTGCCAGGGGTGTGGTTGAGACCAAGGCAGTAGTAAAAGGGCTTTGATTGCTTCTGTTTTCCTGTCTCTGGGGCCTGAATTTCTTGAAGGAGGGATTCCACTTGAGCTTGGCCCGCCCCCTTTTCTTGAGGGAAGATATGCCCTTTAGGGAATTAACTTCTTTCTCCTGACTAGTTTCTTTGTCTCTCAGACATACTTTAGTTCCACCCTTGTCTGAGGCAGTGCTGGAGTCTAGGAGTGCTTGCAGTTCTATCTAATGAGCTGTTTAAGAAGTTAGAAAAAACAAAAAAGCAAAACAAAAAACCCATAAATAAACAACAACAGAAAACCCATTCATTGGGTTTGCCAATCAAGAACTTGAGTTTGTATGTGGCTCTATGTATCTCAAGGCAATATATGCCCCCTTTTCTTGGAGTCCAGCCTGTTTCCAGTATTTTGTGCTGTACAACTAAAAAACCCCTGTTTTTATTTTTCCATCAGCCCTGCCCCCATCTCTGCAGGGGCAAAACTCCTAGTTCCTTTAGTGCTTACTCCAGGTTTATCTGTGCTGGGGTCCTGTTTTCAGTAGTTGGAATTTGTTAATTAATTCCACAATTGGAGCTTGAAAGTCTGTTTTCTTTCCACTTGGGGAACTAACTTGTTGTACCTTAAGGGAGGTTTGCTGGCCTTCATGGCTTGTGGGGCTTACAGTTCTCTGTGGGTTTCAGCTGTTCCACCTGGTCCAGGATGGGTTCGCTGTGTGTCCGGTGACTGATGTTCCCCCAGCAGTTGTTCTGTCCTGTTCCTGGCTAATTACCTCCTGCTCTGGAGGGCGAACTAAATTCCACACCTCACTATGCTGCCATTTCGCCCCACTCCTTCATCCTAGTTTTGATTTGTGTTTTCTTTATGACTAATGATATTTTATCCGATTATTGGCCATTTGTATATCCTCTTTTGGAGAAATGTCAGATCCTTTGCTCATTTTAAAATTGGGTTATTTATGATTAGATTGTAAGGTAAATTTGTTTGTATCAATTCTGTTTGGGATAGGTGTAGTTCCTGAATTTGATAATTCATACATTTCGTAAAGTGTGGAAGATTTTTAGTTAACTTCTCTCCCCTATTCTCTCCTTCTGTAACTTTTAGTAGATTTATTTTAGGTTTTCTCATCTATTCTCCTTGCTTCTTATCCTTTCTTTCACAATTTTCATCTTTTGGTCTCTTCCTCAGATCAACCTTTTAGCTCAGTAATTTTCTCTTCAATTGTGTCCAATCTCCTATTTAACACAATATTAAATTTCTAAGTTTAATAATTATATTTTTCACTTGTGGAAATTCTATGTGATTCTTTTCAAATCTTGCTTGGTCTTATTTTTGATAACAGGTTTTTTTCGTGTTTTACAGTCCATCTTAGGAGTGTCAGTTGGGATTGGCCACTGAATGTCCTGAGTGGCTTTATCTGGGTGGCCTGGCAGTAAGAGAGCAGCCTTAAAACCCCAGGCTGATCAATGCCCCTTCCTGGACCCAACTGCCTTCTTGTTTGTGTCTTCTGGGAATTTCCCTTACTTCATTGTGTGTTTAGATATGCATTTAAAGGTTATTTGTATATTCCAGCATTCCAGAATTTCTAATATATCATACTGGGGGATTTTCCAGGAGATCTAGTCTGTGATCAGACCTGGAAATCTGCTATCCCCCTTTTTTTTTTTAACTGCTATTATAGTTCTTTACCATTTATGTCACACTTGACCATTCTCCAGGTCATTTTACATGTCATCTCCCTTTAGGCAGCCAGAACCCAGTGCTGTAGGAAGGGATTCACCTTCCCACTTCACAGACAAGGCAGTAGGGGGTTGGAGCTGGCGGTCTGCCTGGGGCAGCCTGGGACTCCAGTTCCTGCTTTTCTTCCTGGCCTGTGGCAGGGAGCAATGCAGCTGGAAGTTTTGGCCGTGCATACACAAGAGGGTGTGGTGAGTCCAGAGACTGGTGTTACCTCAAGGGTGGTGAGTCCAGAGGCCAGTGTTTATTACCCACGAGATGGTGAGTCCGGAGACCAGTGTTATCCTAGGGCTGGTGAGCCAGGAGGCCGGTGTTACTCAAGAGATAGCCAGGTGTTACCCAAGGCCGCAGCAGACCAGACGGAGATGGTAGATCCCTCCTAGTCTCTGCTGACCACAAGACTGTCTCAGTGTGCCAGGATTGCTCTAAGAAATACCACACACGGGTTGGCTTAAACAACAGGAATCTATCATCTCACACCTTAGGAGGCTATAAGCCCTGAGTGTTGGGGGCTCCTGCTTTCTCTGAAGTCTGTAGCTCTGATCATGTCTTGCTGGCAGTCTTAACCCCACCGCTGGCTTTGTCTTTTGGGCATCTGTCTCCCCGTCTGCCTCCTCCCGTGTCCATGTTGCCTCTGCCTGTAAGGACTCCAGTCATACTGGGTTACGTCTGACTCAGTCTGGCTTCGTCTTAACTGATGAGAGCTCTGAAAATCCAATCTACCCAGGATCAGGGGTTAGGACTTGGGCATGCCCCTGTGTGTGTGTGTCTGTGTTTTCAGCCTCGGACACGTGGATGACTCTGCCAGCTTAGAAAGCATCAGAGCCACTGGGCTTTCCTCTGGTCCTTCTGGAGAAGACAAGCTTGGGACACTTAGCTCTGAGTGGGAAACATATTCTCTTTGTTTCTCCCTTTCAGAGACCGGCCATCGTCCCCACCCCACCCCACTCCATCCTCCGTTCTTTTTTCTCCCTCTTCTGCAGGCATGATCTGCGGACCAGCTGCTTGCCTTGGCTGGCCCTGGCCCACGTCATGGTCCCCTGCAGACCCTGGGGGAGGGGTGTGGTTGGTGTGCTATGGGAGGAGATGCTCTGGGCAGCCCTCCTTACTGCTTGTCTTTTGACCTTGGCAGTCGAGGCTGAGAAGACTGGTGGAGAATCTGCTATTACAGATTGCTCAAACACTGTTATTTCATGGCAGAAGCACTGGCCAGGAGAGTCAACCACTTTCTTGCAGGTCACAAAGGATCTATGAGGCCTGTTCGAGAGGGTGCTTGTTGTGAACACAGACTTACGGGCATTTTTCTGTTTCTTGTGGATTTTCACTATTCGGCAGGCAATGAGATTTAGCTCAGACTTTTGTTCTCAATTTCCTACAAAGATAATTACAGATGAAATACTCTAGCGTTCCCCTTTGTGTTCCTTGACTTTGAAAATGTGAAGGTATTATTAATAAGTGCAATAAAGAGCTGTTCCCGAATAGGATGCAACAAAAAGGAGCTCCCTCTAATTACATCTGTTAATCTTGTATACATCTTCATTAGGGGTTTTAGTATATTGGAAAGATGCATCAAAGTTGGCAATTAAGAAAGTATCCTCATCAAATATGTGTTAATACATTTTTCTCTGTAGATAGCTGAGTCTAGGAAGCATCCAGGAGACCACCCACTCCAAGTCTGCTAGACCACTGCCCCTCCCGTGCTCCAGGGTCACCACGCATCCGTTTCTCGGGGTGCACATATGTAACCTTAGGTTCCATCCAGATCTAAGTGTTCAGGGGTCTGAGCCAAGGGCTCGGCGTGCAGCTCATCTTCCCAGTGAAGCTCAGTAGTGACTGCTCATGAGGAGAACAGGTGGGAGCTGGTGATCCCGGGAGGGAGTCGAGGCGGGTCTGTCAGATCCTTAAACATACAGCCCTTGTGAGCTGCGGGGATCGAGGCTGGGTGGGCAGCACGGGGGCACCAGGGAGAATGGGCAAGGTGCCTTTGGGCATCTGATTTGCAGAGCTCTTTCACGGTCTCTCGTCTGAGGTCTCCAGCAGCCCCTCCTGCCTTCCTGTCGGGGTCTCCCATCCCGGGATGCCCCTGGACCCCAGCCGGGCAGTGGGGAAGCCTGGCCTTGCCCCCAGGGCTCCTGCCCCCAGCGCCCCTCTGCGCCTTGGGCAGGCTCACCCACCGGCTGAGGAGAGGGAAGAAAGGGGCAGGAAGGGTGCGTGGACGAAGACAGACACACAGACAGGCTTTAGAACCTTGGCCCTGCCTGGTCGGGCAGCTAAATGTGAATATTTGGTTTCAAGAGTTGAGGGTGAGGAATTAGGAAAACCTTTAAGAGAAAAATCACATAAGTAACACTTCCTTGGTCTCAAGAGGAAAGAATCATGGAAGTTTATTTTCCACGAGAATGGAGGTATCTCCTTAGACACTGGTAAACAGGTCCCGTCGTATGTCACTCGACATCTCCATGGGCCTCGCTTGCCTCTGGCCGCAGCCACGCTGGTGGAGGGAGTGACTTTGATTTTATCGTTACTCTCTGTTCATTAACTCAGCCGGCGGAACGTATGGAGGGGCAGCTGGAGGACCCCGTGCAGAGCCCCGCGTTCCCCTGAGAAGGCTGTGCTCCCGGCCACACCCTGTGGAATGGACTCCGCGGGGTGGCAGGAAAGGCGCAATGGCCCCCCAGCTTCTAGCAAACTACCCCACGCGGCGGCACCTACGGGGTGGGGATCCTGGGCCCAGCCGGGGTGGGGGCTGAGTTCTCGTCTGCCCGAGGAGGGCACTGGGCACCCCACTTAGTCTCAGTGCCTCAGGGTGGGCCAAGAAGAGCCACGTGGAAACTTCTAGAAGGAACCTCACTTGACCTTACAGCACAGACAGAGAGGCTTGCTTGGCCTTGGGGATGCGTTGGGTAGGTTGCGGGGGTGGGGGGGGGCAGGCGTCTTCAAGTCTCTTTTTAGCCATTAAGTGGCCGTGATTCTTCCTCAGAGAACCAACACCAGCCACCCCAATCTCTTCCCTGCCAGTAAAGGAAAAACTGTGGTGGTGATGATGATAATATAACAACAGACACAGGCTGCGTATTCATGTTCAGGAAATACATATGTGCATTCAGGAAATAGTGAAGATAACAGGGCCAAGATTGGGCTAAGCCTTCCCATTCACTGAATTCTCTTTTTATCCTCAGAACAACCCTGTGAGGTGTTCTCATTTGAGAGATGCGAAAATGGAGATGTGAAGAATTTATCGACGAACGTTCTAGAACTTGAGTCTGCTGAGTGTTTTTGGTGGTCATGCTCTGTGCTGCTGCTGCTAGGGGTTGAGCTGAGGGAGCCCCAGTCCCCTGGGTCCTCAAGGTCCATGAGGGAGCTGGTGAGGCGCTGGACAGGCAGGGGCTTCTAGGGTTCCAGGGGGCTGGGGTGGGTGGTGGGCTCTAGTGTTGGGTCACGGGGTGTCCATCCTGGGTACACTGGCCTGGGTACATTGCTGGACCTCTCTGTGTCTCCCCACATGTTAAAGGGGGTGGGGGCTCCTGCCTCTTGCTGCAAAGCTGGATGTGCCTGGTGAGCACTCAGGGTGCAGGGTCTGCAGACAAGGGCTTCAGAAGGATGGTGAGTTGGGAAGTGGCCTTGGGGATATGATCTCCTTTTTCTTTGTGAATTACAAAAGTAACACATGCTCATTGTAGAATTTCCAACAGTATAGAAGTATTTATGTATAAAACAAGCTGAAAACCTGCCTTCATGCCATGCCCTGTGCCTGGGGCCGCTGTTAGCTGTTGGTGGGCAGCTTTCCAGATCTCATTTTCTATGTATTTCCATGGACATGCTTTCTTTCTTGTTTTGTTTAGTTTTGTTTCTACATCATTGAAATCACTCAATACACCTTGTACTGCCTCCCCTGCCCCCACAGCAACACATCCTGGACATGTTTCTATATAACTAGTGATACATATTCAGCGTTTATAGATTTTTTTTCCTTTCCATGTTGTGATCTACCTCAATTTATGTAATCACGGATATTTAGGTTTCTGCACTCACCCCAGTTTTCAGTTATAAGGAATGTTGCAACAATGTCCTTGTATCTTCACATTTCATTTTCAGGAAGATTTGGGGGCAGTGAAAACAAACCTCACAGTCCAGCGTCTGTCCAGTGGTCCGAGGACCAGCTGGTAGACCAGCACTCTGCCTCCTGGGTATTCCAGTAGGGTGGCTGGCCTGTGCAGAGGGGCATGGGTGCATAGCTCTTTGCACGTGGAATTGGAAATGAACTAGGAATCTAAAAAGACTCGTCAATGGAAGTAGTGAGAATCATGAGAATTACATGAAGAGAATTAAATATTAATTGACAGGTGGAGATGCAGCCAGGGGGAATTTACTGGGTGAGGGAGGTTCTCAGGGCCTTGCTTTAGGCAGAGCCACTGTTTGGCCTAGAAAAGGAGTGGGCACCACCATCGGCATAGCTGGAGAAGGATGTTGCCCTTAGGAGGTGTGGAACTCATTCCAGGTGCCTTCAGATGACAGAGATGAGAGTAATGAGTGCAGCTTAGAGGAGGCTGATTTTGACTCAGAATGCAGAAATCCTTTGTAGTGTGCAGAACTGAATAATGAAGACTAGGACCCAACTTCCATGCTAAGGGGGGGAGTGGATGCAGGCAGGGCCCTCTTTCTTCTATTCCTAGCACATGGGTGCGATGCATGAACCATTAAAAAAAAAAGCCACATTCAAAACCAGGGGACATCGCCAGGGCTCATGAATGAAGAGAAGGCGTATGGGGTTAACCGGAGGCTGGAGTGTTTTGTAAGGCTCACTGGGAGCAGTAGCAGCAGGGCTCATGAAAGAAGAGAAGGCGTGTAGGGTTGACCAGAGGCTGGAGTGTTGTGTAAGGCTCACTCGGAGCAGTAGCAGCAGGTCTCCAAGCCCCAAGAACCTCTCATAAAACCTGCTTTAACCGTACAACCTGGAGGCCAGGCTGAGGAAATTGCAGAATCATTTGATAAGGAAACTCTCCTTGCAAGAAGTTGCACACAAAAATTATAAATCACAGGAAGAACCTCAACCCTGAGAAACAATCAAGAGATCACACACCTGAGGAAATGGAAATGATAAAGCAACCAGAAAACAACTTGAAATGGGAGTGTTGAGAATTCTCACAGAGATTGAAGAGGGTCTGGCATCCTTGAAACAAGAACAGGAAGTTACTAAACAAGTACAGGGGTTCCGGGAAGCAGACTGAGACAAAAGTTTGTCAGAGAAGTGACTGCAGTGAGTTTCCAGCCAGTCCTGCAGGGAGCCCTGGGGCTCAGGCCGCGCTTCGACTTCTCCTGAGAGGCAGGGGACCTTCATGGCTGGTGAGGCCATCTGCCGGCAGCCGTGGGTGGGGACTTGGGTCCTGGTTCCAGTAGTGAGTTGGTGCTCCCACTTCACCCACTCACCGTGTAGACACTTTGAGTCTCGAGCAGGTGTCCAGTGCCTAGACGTCTCATTTCTTTGTTGACTAATACAATGCTGTCATCTGGTCCAGATGGGGTTGTTGGGTTTTTGCTTTCTGCAAAAATTGTTTCTCTTGTACTACAGTCTAATCAATTGGCCCCCGGCAATACAATGCTTGTGAAACAGTTATTCCAGCCACTGAGAAATCATTTCCAGTTAAAAAGCTGTGTGTGGTAATGTTCATGTATATTTCATCACTGCTTTTGTTTGAAATCGTTTATTTTATTTAAAAATATAAATTTGTTTCTGTAAAAAGACTCCCTAAGCAATACATCCTGAGACAGATGGGAATCCTGACGAATGTGTGTTTCACAGAGAGGGGTGGCTCTCAGGGGCCGCTGGGTGTTTCTGGCTGTGTCAGCCACGTGGCCTCTGGCTTGTGGGGATGCCAGGGCCCTGCTGCCCAGAGACCAGCCCCAGGGAGCTGAGCAGTGCCACCCAGCCCCCTGCCCCCGTGATTGACAAATCCCTCAAACCAGGCTCCAGGTACATTTTGTGATCTCTGGTTATCTTAAAATGCTTGTTGGCCTACAATTGGATAACTGTAATAAAAGCACCGTCCTAATGTGGTGAATGTCCTAACTTGGGAGAAAGCAGTTCTGAATACTCCATGTCGGGGTTTTAGAAGGGGGCTCTGGAATTACTCCACCAGGCCACGGAGGTTAAGTATCTACTTGCTTTCACCAGGCTGTCTTCCTTTCCCCCACTTGCTCTAGAGTCAGTCCCAGGGTCTCCCATCTTTCTCCTAAGGGCACGGTAGCAGGAGTTTTCCATATTTCTTCTCCCAGTTTGCATGTCCAGGCAGGATCTAGTAAGGCTGCTTGCTTTCCTGGGG